>CM070520.1:30807369-31059518 GCA_036346375.1 Guadua angustifolia
CCACCCACGCTGGGTCGATCAAATGCTCTGGTCTTCAAGCCCCTCAACACCGGTAGCGTTGGTCGCAACACCATTGCTCCTTGATGGGCGATCGAAGCAAAGCATCTTTGGTGCCCATTTCATCACAAAACTCCGGAAGGCCATTTGGTGGGAGTCCGTTCCGTGATGATGCGGTTGGCGACTCAAGTGGGTGAAGATTGTGGATGAACTTGATATAAGCGGAACCGTGATGGCATGTCTTTGCCCGACCCACTTGTAAATTTGTCGTCGCGACGAGCGATGGGTGAAACCCTGTGGCTTTCGGAATGGGCGGGATATCGCCCCGGGCGAATGGCCAAGAAGGCGGGATGGTTTGAGCTTGGGGTGGTCGGTGGATTTCTGGTGAAGAATTGGCATGCCGCATCTCCTCCCGGCTATAAGCATCCTAGAGGGTAGTAGGCCAATAAAATCCTTGGCGGGCAACTTTAAACAAGGTGGAACATATGGCTCCTTTTGTTAAAATCGGAATTGCTCCTCTTCGAATGATGCACTTTAAATTTTGTTTCTTCTCGTGGTATAGGTCCCCACCTCGAGCATAGCACTTGGCCTTGCGTGCAATTTTGTGAGGCATCATCGTCGGGGATCCTCGGTCTCATGAGGAAGGAATGGCCATCCTGACCTTCGCCAAGGTGGGATCACATGGTGATTGCCGGGTACTCCCTTGGCCCTTTTCCCGGGCCCGGCCCCCGCCTTCCTCCGGACCCAGGCTGGGTCGCTACCCTACCCTCCGGCGGATTTGCGGCAACCCGCCCTCTACCTTGAGTGAAGGCCACGGCAGTGCCGTCCTCCTCAGTTGAAGCGTGTGGGCTTGCGATAGTCTTTCTTCAAATACCCGGCAGGATAGAGGTTCTTGAGGCCGTTGTGGTCGCCATATAGTTGTCGCGTCGAGGATATGGATATACCCGTCCTTGAAGTGGCTCTCCATCTTCGACCTCAATGGGCCCATGGTAGGGTGAGCATTGAAATTCCTTCTCGTTTGATTGATGACCCGTAAAGTGCCTTTGACTTAGGCGCGGACGCCTAACCCAAGGCGGTCGGACCCGATGAGCCCTCGTGCCGATGATGTTGTTAGTGGCCTTGAAGTTGAGGCGACCACATCTTGGAGGGCGTCCGTCGAGGGCCGGGACTACTCGGCCCCCGAACTGAAGGAGCCGTTGAAGAATAAGGTCAAGGGAAAGCGCGTGTTTTCCGGCCGGGGAGTGGGGGAGTCCATTACAACAAACTCCAACTTCTAGTTCTTGATGGCGGTGCGGGGTAAAAACTTGAGATAAATTCTCGGCTCCACAGACCATTTGGCGTCGACCTTGACTTCGGTTGTGAAGGATCTCTCACGGGGTGGCGTAACTCGTGATTTCGCCCCTTGAGTAGTCTGCGACTTCTGGATGCCACCGGGGCGTCGACATCTTACGGCCTTCTGGTATCTGGTCTCCGCCTCATGTAGCACCTTGTTGGCGTAGTAGACCGGCTTCTAGATGCCTTCCCTCCCAACGATCGCGCTTACCCTTCTTTGGGGTAGCGGCGATGTCTGAAACAATGGTTATTTGGGCGGCGACCAATCTGGGTGGGGAGAGGTACTTCTTCAGAATCTTCAAATGCTCGTTGAGCCTCCTCGATCCACTCGAAGTGATTTGTCTTCTTGGCGCTTGAATAAGGTAGCTTCTTTCTTCCGGTTAGGCGATAATAAATCAGGAGGCTAAGCGACCAACCGATCCTTTACACCTTGGCAAGCTGGCGGCTTCATGTGTTCAATAGGCTGCTATCTTGTCGAGATTGGCCTCGATGCCGCTTGGATCGAGGAACCCTAACGACTTTACGGAGACCCGCGAACCGCACTTCTCGGGGTTGAGCTTTAAGCGGTTCTTGGAGGTTGGCGAAGGTTTCCTCCAGTCTTCAATTAGTTCTTTTCTCTTTTTCTTTCACAACAAATGCGACGTACACCTCAAGATTTAGCCCTTCTGCGAGCAAAGTAATATGCATGGGCGTTGATAAGTAGAACTAGTATTTTTTAACCCAAAAGCCATTCTAATATAACAATAAACACCCATGGGGGTTACAAAGGTGGTTTTTCTTGTCTTCCACCACCATGCTAATCTGGTGGTACCAAATGCAGCATTAAAGCCTTCAACTCGCATCCTTGTTAGTCGCGATGAGATCGACCCTGACGAGTGAGATCCTTGAGGCCTTGTTGAGGTCGGTGAAGTCGACACACATCGCCACTTCGTTGGATTTCTTGACAAACCCGAGGTTGGCAAGCCACTCGGAGTGAAGACTTCCGAAAGCGATCCTGTAGCGCGATGCTTCTCTACCTCCTCCCGAATGGCGTCTTGCCACTCTGCTGTAGCCCGGTCCTTTTGGTGGGCAGGCGCACCTCGAGGCGTTGCGATCGGTGCTCGATCACCTCCACAGGGACCCGGTCATATCGGACGGTTGCTAAGCGAACACGTCGGAATTAGGCTGGAGGAAGGTAACAGCGTCTTCTATTCGCGTGGTGGCACCAATGAAGATGGGCTTCGGACTACGCCCTCCTTAGGAGAACCACCTTTATCTCGCGCGCGGCGGGCAAAGCGAATACGTACTGAGGGCTCGGGAAGGTGGCATCGATCGGCTTCACCGATGGCCCGGCAGTCAGTAGCGATGCTTATACGCATAAGGCTACGGCTATCACGGATGACTATGGGGCCACGGGCCTAGCATCTTCACCACCATGTATCCATAGTGGGTTGCCGCCATGAACTATGGCGCATGCGGTCGACCAAGTATTGCATTATCTGAGGCGAAATCGGTGACTTGAAAGTCGTCAGCTCCGTCACGGTAGTTCTTTCCTCCCGAAGGTGTGAGGCGCCACGCTAAGGGGATCGAGCCGACCTCGGGGCTATGCCATAGAAGCAAGGCCAAAAGCCTTGACTCTGGCTCGATATTTGGGCGCCAGAATGCCTTGGAGGGCAGGGGAGGTTGATGGAGCTCCCTCGTCCTGAGCACTTTTGAAACTTCACATTAGGATCGTGGGCGAAACCACGGCCGGAAGGTGACCTATCTTGGCCGGTGCTCTCGGGGTGGTCGGCTGGTGAAGGTGATCGGCTCCTCAGAGCCACTTGACATCAAACCGCCCCCGAACTTCGGCGTCGTGGCGGAGACTTCCCTCCTTAGCGCTTGTAGGGCCCAGCGTTGGAGGGTAGGTGGATGAGCCACCATGGATGTCGCCACGGTATGAATGCGCTTCTTTGGAAGGCCAGCGAGGCGAGGTGTTAAATCTTGATCGTCGTCGCGAGGCGGCACTCCTTGGCATTGCTCGACCATCTTACTCTACACAGGCAATTATCCGGTCGTGAGTGTTGGTCTGTGGATTGGCGAAAAGCTTGCCCTCCTTCTCCTTCGCGGTGGTTGTTTCTTCGGCGCGGCGGTCATCCGCCGACCGCGACGGTCATCTCGCCGATCGCGACAATCATCCGGCCCGTCACGGCGTGCGTGCCTTTGCGGCAAAGTCTTCATGCTCGCTCTCGGCGGCTAGGACCCGCCTGGTCTCGGCCTCCTCACGCCTCCGTGCCTTCTTGCTCTGCGGTGTAAACCCGCCATCACGAGATGCAAGGTCGCTTTGGACGAAGGCGGAATTCACGGAGATGGCGGATTAGCCAACCATTAGCCCCTACGGCGCATCCGTCGGCGTATTTCACGGACGGGACCCGTCAATGAAACGAGGTTGACCGCTCCTAGAGCGGGGGTATGGTTGATAGAGCGTCTTCGTGGTTGGAAACCTAATGAGTCTCGCCGAGGACTCCGAGGATCAACGGTCGATGGACACGGTGATGTACCAGTTGAGCCCCGCGTGGTTAATAGCCCTACGTCCTGCTAGAACTTCGTTGATGGAATGTGAGGGCAATTACAAATGGTTCTCCTGGTCTCGAGCTTGGGTAAGTTCTCCGGCTCCCTCTCTCCTCCCCTTCTCCATGCACCAGAGCACCCTTATATAGACGGGGCTAGCTCGGGCGGTGAGAAGGTGGCCTATCTTGATCTACAACTCATTAATTACACCCATCATTCGACCTTACAGACCCATGACTCATTTATTGCACGTCACTATAGCCTTGTCCTTGATTCCATTTAATGCCTTGCGTGGCTTCACGATCGGCAGGATATGGCGCTCTGCGATGGGTTTGGTGAGGCGTCGGAGGGATGGATTATCGAAATCGTCGATGGCGAAATTCTTACGCAATCAATGCCACGACCTGACATGTCGAGGGAAGGAACTTCGAGGAAGCCTTCTCCTTATTCCTTTAGTTGCCTTCGTGTCCTAATGAGGGGGCCGAATGCGCCGCTGCCAGAGCCGCCACCTAAGCCCGGCGCTTCTTAGGCCCACTAATCTGCGGCGGAGAGGTACCCGGTGCAAAATGCAAACACCATTACGACAAAGAGCTACATGTCTAGTACTATTAATGATCTTTGCCTTTAGGTGTTGCGTCTAATGTTGTTAATGACTGTCGGTGCACATCAGCAGGAGATGTGTTGTCGAATTAGTTACGAAAATAGCTTGCTCTTGGGCTGCGTGTTCGATGTCGACAAACCAGCGATTGCTTGATGGCGTCTGATACAAGCGGTACATTCTTTCATCTAGAAGGCACAGAGACTGGTTGGTGGTGACATGGCGTGGGCGCCATCCTTGTCTCCTCCAAATCACTACACCATCCACACTTTTGCCAACACATGGTGCGATCGGCAAAAGACACTCCCAAACACAAAAAGCTGTTGGCAAAGGTTTGGCCAGAAGCGTTACATAACTGATCATGATGAAAGCGATCGGCTTAGGCTTTGCCGAACAGATAATATCTTTGCTAGGCGGTTTATGTGTAAACAAGATCTAAGTTTTGAAGCAGGTTTCAACCTTTTAAGCGATAGGAGCTTTCTTGGCGAGTTAATATGAATTGCAAAGCGGTTTACGTGTTGGCTAATTACTTCCCTCATAGACCAAAGCTAGTTTTCTACACATGTTTTGTGTTGGCAAAGGTGCCGACACACATGACATACAAATTAAATATGCAATATATACAGAACCAATTCCACATTATCCACCATTGAATTGACATACACACTTTACATGCAAATAATGCCACTCCATATATAACCATATACATACACAATCACAGTTCAAATAGTCACTTCAACATGTAAATAATGAGCCGCATATATATATATATATATATATATATATATATATATATATATATATATATATATATATATCTTAACAAAAACACATAATTAAGCGTTATGGGTCGATTCACGATGAATTGCTGCGGCGCACCATCTGAGTCACATTTACTACAATAATTAGCTAATTACCTTAAAAGATTTGAGCATAAACTTTTTAATCAAGCATCGATATATAGCACAGCAACCAATCTCTTCTCTCTCATTGACTTCTCCTCTTTGTTTCTTTCCCCTAGTGGACAGCAACATGCCAACATCAATCATCAATCTCTCTCACTGTTGGCGCCCGAGTGGTAAGATATCTTGCAGGTCGAGTCCCGCATGAGTTGGCCACATGGTTAGAAAAAGGAATAAATATAATTATATAGTAATGGAATAACATGACTTGCATTTGAATTAAGTATTGAGAAACATTAGCATGCAATTTTGGAAATTAACACCATAGTATAAGGTAAGACTAACAGGATTCAACAATAGAAGAAGGTTGTAGAATATTCCGCAGATAGATCGGCTCATGTAGCTGTAATGCATCCCAGGAAACTTTCATCTACTAAACAAAGGCCCGATCGGGCTGAAAGTTTGTGCTATATTGATATGAAAGAAAGAAGAATCAGCATGACTATCTTCTGACTTATCAATCATCAGCGCTTAAAATATCGATATATGAGTCTTGAGAGAAAAGCAAAAGGACAATATTAGAGCGAACAACAAATCCTCCATCACACTCTGAGGAATCCGCTTTATTTTAAATCGGCCAAAACCCGTAAATCTGGAAAAAGCAATGACGAAAAACCCGGCGAAAATAGGCCGGCGAGAATTATGTTGCCGAAAATACAAGCATTTTAAATCCGGTTGCCTGAATCTTGAGAGAAATTAACTAAGCTCATCCTACTAAAAGCTCACTATTGTTTTCATTTTTTCTACTAATGGAGATTCTTGCATTGAGTAAGTGGGACAACCTAAGTATAATTTGATGAGAAAATGAATAGATTAGGATGAGTAAATATCTGAGACACATGTAAAGTATTATAGGCATGCCATAAAGAATGAGCTCCAGGAAAAACATATTTGAAATGACAAGACTACGGTCATTCTGGTCTATAGTATATAATTGAGTTCATAGCTTCAATTATCAAAAAGGAACACAAAGATAATCAGAGCGCAGCTCTACTCACTTCTCTGAGAGGTGTGAAGTATAATTGTGCAGTTCTATAACAAAAAGTAACACCGGATCCTGAGGAGCGGATTTGCTTCTGAAGAGAGCACTACATCTTTGTGAGATAGTCAAAACTTGCATTGTTGTGTTAACTAAAAGCTTCTAAAGGCTAAAAGCCTAGAAACAAGCAATTCCAACATTTGATGTCATACGAGATAAACTAAGCAAAGTTGAAAAGGGTCAAATGACCTTTTGTTGAATAACGATATTAACTCACGAGGAACATATATTTTTCCTTCATCACCTAAAAATGGGTCACAAAGCTGCAGAATGTTTGCAAGCGAGATATTAACCAATTATATCATGACCTGATCGGAAGAAACAACCATACAAATAATGAAAGGTTATAAAGAATACCATATATAAGACCGGGATTTCTTGATAAGTAATTTAAACGACAACTAGCCTACAGTGTTAAAAAAGGAAAGCAGAGCCGATATAACTTGAATACCATAAATAGCATGTTACTTTGTGTATAAAGCCTTGCATTTAGCGATAAAAGGAGGCGATTGATGGTCTTCCATCATGATGAAATATTAGTAAAGACCAATCATCTAGCTCTCTCTTTGATGTGAAGGATGGGATATTCTAAATTAAAGAAGTTATAACAGATCATTCACCTGTTAATAAATGAGTATAGCAATAAATCATTTTCTCGGCCCTTCAATAAGATCCCGGTGATTCCCCCCAGAACACATCTCTGGAGCACCAAATGGAACAACCGTCAAAAATTTGCATATGTAAAATTCTAATTTTATCAACATAAAGAGGATCTTAGTAAATAAAACTACTCCATGTAAACAGTATACTATACACCACCATGCTACACTATTTTTTAATGAAGCAAGAGGGTAGCAGATGGCTTCTCCATTTAGGAAGTGTGAAAGAGATTCAAAATCCAAACATCGAGAGATACCATATCAAACACACATTAATCCCTAGATTAGTTTTCAATTTTGCTCTTATCCTCCTCGAGGTAGCCGATTAATCACCTAGAAACACTAGTGGTGTGGTAGATGATCCTCAGATTCTTGAGGGACCAATAACATATTACTGGGAGCAAACAACTATTCAATGAAAGATTGCATAGTGGAATACTGCTTGGCTCTTATTCCTAACCCAGCAACTCCTGAAAACATCAGTTAATCTATAAGCACCCAGGAAGGAAATTGTACAACTAAACAAATCTGCAATCTACATGCTTAAAAATCTTGCTCCCCAAGAACCCAATCTACCACTCTGCGGTGAAGGAAAAAAAGAAAGGTAGAGGCAGAATTGAGTTACTTGCACTTGCATATGTCTTGCGTGCCCATCTTTTCCCCATTAGTGAATCGAACATTTAGAGATGAGATATAATCCACATCACCTTATAAGTTCAATGCATAATAATTAACAATTATAGTATGTATGAGACAATTATCGATGGCTTAATGGTTATAACCATCTTTGTAGCATGACCAATTATTCGATTACTAAGCGGCGGTACTGGTAGCCTATGAGAATAAGCATGTGAGCGGTACACAAGAATGAGCAGTAAACTAATGGCCATGTTGTCTAAAAGCGTGGCATAGAATTGGTGAATAACTTTTTATTTTGCCTGAAATTGACTCAACATACCAACTTGAGAGGATAGGATATCTTTTCAGGTTGGCTTAGCAAAATCAGCAATGTTGGCAATATTATTTTATAAAATTCTGACACTACAAAAGTCTCACGATACAAGATACAATAAAACTATAAAAGTGGCGACGGCTCAACTTTCCATATCTTGAGAACAAGCAGTTCTCATCACAATGACAATATCTTGTCCAAGTCTTAAAGATAGCGCAGAATTGAAATGAATACCATAACATGCTGCGTAAACCTATGTACAAATGAGGAAGCTACTAACAAGCAACAACACTCCTTTGTAAGGCACAACACCTTCATGTCACAACACCTTCATGTGGAAGAGGGACATCATCGTTTTGCTTCTCCCTTAATGAATGAATCATGTAATTGCCTTTGGAAAGTAAATTCACAAAGGGTCAAGTTCAGCCAAAATAGCAAAAGTACTTCTAAGTACCATTAGCATATTGAGGTCCATTGATACAAACTTCACAGCTTTTTTTTCATGAGATCCAAAGCCATGGAAAACAATCGAGAAACATGTAGTGGTAACATGCTAACTAGTTAAGTATTATTTACAAAAGTGACAAAAATGTCCTCAATTAAGTATACGGGTCCAAAGCCATGAAAACAATCCAGAAACACGAAGATGTTTAAGTATGGCTACGACAACATATAGATTCGGCAAGTTTTAAGCATACGATGTCTAATTTAAATAAAACATCGGACGAAGTATAGTTCTTACTTTTTGATCAATATAACTACGCGGTGTAAGCACCTATATGCACCTCATTGTCCATTCAGAAGTTTTGCTAGTTTCATATTACAACATACGCACATTTAAACGGCAGAGGCCCAATTCAATACCACATGTTTAATAAGTCACAAGCGTGAATCACGGTCAATCAATGTATAAAACAAACACATTCTTGCACTATCCTATCCGGTGCCCACCATGATCAAATGTGTGGTGCATTTACACACAAAAATATTCGTTGACTACACTGTTTGCTTTCTCGCGATGAAATTCAAATATTCAATCGGTAATTTGGTGCCTGACCATATTCTCATAGTGAAATCTAAGGAAACTTCTGATGAAGGGCTTTTTGGGCATGCTAAAAAACGATGAATGGATTGCTCTCTCGGGTTATTGCCATTATTACGCGATCACAGCAGCGGAAGAACAAAATCATGCTCCTCTCGGGTGAGGTTTGCTTCACTCCTAAACACCCAAATAAGCCTAAGCGCAATAGCGGTATATGTAATTGATTGAACCAAACAAAGTCAGCGAGATGAAAAAACAAATCGTGGACCCTAGTAGCGGAACGAGATGGAGTCACAATAATCGCATATTAATATTTGCAGCTCATGCAATTCTAGGAAGTCGGTGGGGAGAAGGACATGGGAAGAATTTTTCACATGCCGGGACTTGCGGAGAACAAACTTAACGCTTGTTACTGGCTGGGGGCTGTAGTAGCCTCCTTGGCCTCATGCAAGCGGCATGGCGAGGTTGATGCAGTGCCGCTCTCCTTGCGTGTGCGCCGAGTAGTTCCTCGTTGTTGTGCGGTGTCAAGCACATACTTGCACTCGTGTGGACAAACATAAGCAGCGGAGCGGAGTCGGATTGAGCGGCGGATGGAGAGCGGCATGAGCTAAACAAGCTAGGGTTTTGAGGAGAGTACCACGAGGTGGTTGCGCATAGTAGGGGTCCTTGGCGCAGTCGATGGTCTCGAGGGCGAGCCGGGCGGACTCCCAACGGTCGATAGCCTCGATTACAGGGCGGAGGTGCGAGGTGGTTGCCAAAAGTGGTTGCGGCGGCCGGTAATCGACCTCGACTAAGCCCGGCGCAAGAAGCGGGGGGGCTCGATGTGGCCGGAGCCAGGCGTGGCAAGGTGGTGCTAGAAATTGGGATTTTTCTTTCTAGGTTTTGTGAAGGGAGTCCGCAGCTAAGAGATAAGGCTGTGGTGAAACTTTAGTTCTCCGCTGTCATTTGTGGCGTAGCGTCTTGCAATTTTCCTTTGTTTTATAAGCTACTCAATTACACCCATTGGCGGCCGATTAACGATGTAGTTCAACTGAGGCTCATGCCAGGATAATGTCTACTATTTTTTGCCGACACATTATCAGCCAAAATAAAAATGCCGACACATAACATGTTGCTCTATTATACAATTGCCGTTGAAGAGCGAGGTGATGAGTAGAAGGTATGATTATTGCCCATAGATTATATGTCGCCAATATTAGCCTTTTGCCAACAATTCACAGTGGCCAAAAGTGTGCCATGGTGTAGTGAATGGCACCTCACATGGTCTGTAAGGGTTTAGTTGTTTGTAGCATGTGATATATATAAGATGGTTCAAGAAAAAAGGTCATTTATGTGTTTCGTTATTTGAATGGAATCAACCTATATTAGATGGTGAGATATAAATTTGAGGAATATTCCCTACAAACACTAAATCATTTCATTCACCAAAAACAATAGAACCAAATGGTATAGGACCATTCCATTCAAACTCATCTTATCAACCAAACACACTATAAGTTTGCAACGTGATTATCGTGAAAACTACCCAAAAACTACATTTTTACTAAAATTTAGTCTTCCCAATATTTTTACAAATTTTACAAGATTTTTTTGTATTTTCCCCTATTTTTTGATTTTCCCCCATTTTCCCAGTTTTGGTGGTTTTTCACCCAAACCAAGCGGTTTTGATTTGCACGGCTTTTCACAAAAACCGCTCAGTTATTTGCAAAAACCGAGCGGTTTTTTCTCAAAAACTGCGGTTTTCTCGCGCAAATTTGACCAACTTTCAAATTGGTTTGAATTTGCAAACTGTTCGGTTTTTCGCGGTTTTCGCATAGTTTTTCGCGAAAACCGAAACCACTGGGCTGTCGAAAACCGATTTTGAAACGGTTTTGCAAACCCTGGATTGTGCACGGTTTTACAGACTGGAAAAACTGTGACAGGAAATTCAAACAAAATGGGTCCACCGATTTACAGTATTGGTACAGCACGATAAAAATCTAATTTTTCTATGAGTAAAATGTAATAAACCAAAATACCAAAAAATATACATATAATTAGATAAAATAATGATTAAATATGTATAAAATATGGCTTCACATAGAAATAATATCATTAGATTTGTCAAAATAATGATCAAAAGTGTGTAATAAATTTTACTAACATAAAAATAGATAAAGGAATGGTTAAAGGTGTATATTAGAAACCATATTGATGTTCAAATGACAAATAAAAATGAACAACTCATGTTAGTTTGGTAAATATGGTATTTATTAATAACGAACCGAAATATATTATGAGAAAATCTTAGAACACCTATGAAGCTTTAAGCCCAAACTAAAATTTTAATTATAACACAACAATCTATGACACTCTAGCACAATTTCGACGATGGACATTAAAAAAAAATACCACATGTTTTGGCAAATTCACAACCTTTTCAATAAATAGAACTAGAATATGTGGACCAGGGTTAGCAAAACCATTTTGCCATGGAAAATCGGACAGTCGGCGATAGCGATTTTCAAAGAAAATTGGTCAAAAATCTTGGCAAATCAATTGGTTTGCAAATTCAAATCAGTTTGAACAATGCGATCAAATTGGATCCAGACTCATCGATAATCGACCGATTTGGTCGAAAATCGACCGATTTTGGGCAATTATCAATCAATGAATGGAAAATGCAAGAAAAAAGGAAAAGGGGAAATTCTAGAAAATGGTGAAAAATTAGTAAAAAGCCGAAAATGTCTAAGAAAATCAGTAAAATGTTAGAAATGCTATATATCATGAAGTTGATACTGCTCACGCGTGTCGGCCTAGTCCAAGAATCACACATGATTGTTACGCCATATGTAGGCTATTTCATCTTGAACTTCATCTTTTCTTATATATCCGCTTCGTTCGCTTCTAAATATTTGCCATCTATGTCTCTCTCATTAGGAGACAGGATAACCTTGCTTGCAAATGAAATATAGGATGACCATGTGAGTTATTATTGGACGTACAACTGGACGAAAATTTGAAAACTCACTTAGCCCATTTTTGAAATTCCCTGACGGCGTTAACGAAGTAGGGATTGTCTATTTTACTCCCTGTGATACCAGCCGTGTGGAAAATTTTGGCCTAAGCCGAGCCAATTATCTGTTTCACATTCCTCCCCTTCTATGTCCAACTCCCAGTGTTAATTCTTGTTTGCATAGGGCCACAGACAGTACCAAGGTTGTAATCCCCCACGGTCGGTCTATCCCGTTGGAATGAACTCTGAAACATTCTTGGTAACACACCGCCGCACCCTCCTCTAGCCTATGTAGAGGTGCCACTTCCACTATCGTGCTTATACCCACCACCTGCTTGGCTCATAAATTTTACCTCCATCCTGGAGGCATCTATCGCATGCTGTAGTTGGTCCTCTTCACCAGCACCACTCTGTAGGGAATATGCCCTTAGGTCAATCATTGGATGATTGTACAAACATCTTTGTTCATATACTTATGATAACTTTGCTTATCGGTTCCAAGAATTAATGTCATGACTTTGTTCACTGAGTGCGACTTGGTTGCGAAACACATCGTTATAGTGACATTATTCTAAACGGGTTCATGCTCCATATCACTACGAGGAGCGATAGTGATTTGACCAGCACATTGATTGGTTGATGGTAATGTTTCGCATACCATTGATATGGAGATATCAAACCAATAATGTGGACACATGTTGGAGAACATGGGTAGTTGGACAGACCTACTTCGAGACGCTGTGAGATTGTTATCTTATAAAGTGCCATTAGCATATAGTCTCGAGTGGTACGCCTATATGGTCCTTAGACCTGAGATCATCATGGATACCCAGCATGTGGATTCGTATGCTTTGGTGTCATCAAAGGCTACACCATAACAGGGTAGTTATAAAGGTGACTACTGGGTATGCCACGAAACATAACCAGGGATGTGATTGATCAAGATGGGATTTGCCCCTTCTAGATAACGGGAGAGATACCTCTGGGCCCCTTGGTGTGGACGGATAGGAAAAGCGCACGGCCATGCTAATGTGACTAAGGAGTTAGTCATGGTATTATATCCATCACATTAATGAGTGAAGTGGTCGAGCTACTAACAAGGGTGGCGCGTATCTCGCCTTGAGCTTGACTGTTATCGTGTGGCAAAGGGATCGGTATATGTGATGTAGCAAAGGTTCAGTCGAAGAAAGTATTCTGTGCATTCAGGGGTCAATACGTACTGCTAGGTGCCGCTTTTGATCTGTGGGTTGGAAAGGAGTTTCCGAATCCACGACCGATTTGCACTGAACCTAACGGGTTACACACTTAACGGGTTGGAACTGTTTAATGGGTTTCTGCTGCGGATATGATCGCGTGGGAGGTAAAAGCCCTAGTGGCTGAAACCCACTAGTGTGTCTATGTAAGGCGAGGCGAGGGATGGCATGCGTGGTAGAGATAAGTTGAGCCCTAACCACGCCTAGCCACTTGCGACGCCTCCCGCCTCCTAGAAACCCTAGGCGTGCGGCGAGGTGCTAGCACACCTCCTACGGCCCCTCCGCTCGATGCGTGTGAATACCGCTAGAGGGCCGCCATCTGCGGACCTTGTTGTTTGGTTGGATCAATGACTTGCTTGCCGACCACGACGATCTGCTCGGTGACCTCGACGACCTGCTCGCCGACCACGATGATCTGCTCGGCGACCTTGACGACCTGCTCGCCGATCACGCAATGACCTGCTCAGAGTTGATCGGGGTGTGAACGTCTACTTCCTCTACACGCGCGACTCTGCTTCCGTTGCATCTGCGCGCCAAGGGTAACGATCTGTGATCCTCTACTTGCATGTGATTCTAGGTGTTCGCGGTAGAAAATTTTGAATTCGTGCTAGCGTAGCCTCCACATCCCCTTTAGTGGTATCAGATCCGATCATGTGTTGTATTGGATCTAGATCAGGCGCATATAGTGATATGTGGCCGTTGTTCATGGGTTGATTGGATCAATCGGTAGTTCTAGGGTAGAGGTATGAGTTGATAGCTCCACACGATCAAAAAGATTAGTTTGTTTCCTTTCATATTCAAGCCGCTCAAATCTCTACCTAAACATGGTAACACCATCGAGGATGTCTTGCCGAACAGTCGGACCAACAGATCGAGGTCGCATGTTGTTGCCGTCTTCTCAAGGGGACCTCGCGCACTGGATCGATATGATCGGTCTTATGAAAATCGAGGCATGCTGATGGCTCGGCAATCAGCTTGATATGATCAGCCAGATTGGAATTTTCATAGCGTTTTCTTAGATATAATCGTTCCCGCACAATTAGCATGGCGGTACTGCCATATTCGCCAGAGATCTCGCCCTTTGAACCCCAATGCTTGCTGGAAGCCAAGCGTAGACCGCCGTGAATGTAGACTGAATATTAATCTAAAACTGGTTCACATCGTGCGCTAGAATATGATCCTACGCCTAACTTGTTTTTGTAGGGAATGATGTGAACAGTATGGACCCTTTGTGTATGTGATGCATGGTTGTTATTTTCATGACCCACGTGTCATGGTTAATTGCAGCTGAAGGTTGTCCATTGTTGTATAACGGCCTGCGTGCCGGCATGTGATGCTATGAATCCTCATGTAATTTTGTATCTAGCTGCTAGGTGTAGTAGTATAGTACAGATTTATGGAGGCTTCAACCTTGGTGGCCTGGTGGACAAGGATGGTCATGGAGATAGTGATCACCACGTCATGGGCCATACTAGTGAATAAGCTTCTGACAAGTCAGGGGTGTCGTCCTCTTCCTTGTTCAATAGGGTGAGTGTAGCCTAACCCGTGCACTCACATGCATAGTATTGGTTTGCTTATCGGAGTAATCCAAATAGGATTTGGGACTTCGGGGCATCGGGTTGGGAGCCGGGGCATATGATACCACCCCAACAAGCAAGAGTCACATATGATGTGATTGGCAAGGTGTTGGCTACCTATGTCACTAGGTTCAAGCGGTGTCGACAAGTCTCACCCGAACTTTAGTGAATATGGATCTTGTCCTATTGAGATCGCCAGAGGGAAAGTGATCTTAGTAGGAGCATCTTGTATTAAATTTGTTTAATAGAAGATTAACATGAACATTGTGCTGAAACTTTGCTTATTTCTATTGTAGATGACACCTAATGCTGTTAACACAAATGGTTTTAACTTGCGATCGGTTCTGGAGAGAGAGAAACTCTCCGGGATGAATTTTATGGATTGGTATCGTTACTTGAGAATTGTTCTCAAGTAAGAGAAAAAGGAATATGTTCTAGAGGAGCCCTATTCTGAAGAACTGCCTGATAATGCCTCTGCTGCTGATAGGCGTGCTTATGAGAAGCATACTAACGACTCACTTGATGTTAGCTGTCTCATGCTTGTTACGATGAACTCTGAGCTTCAGAAGCAATATTAGTCATCTGATGCCTATGATATGATCGAGGGCCTTAAGAGCATGTTTGAGAACCAAGCTAGGGCCGAAAGATATTCAATATCCAAAGCCCTGTTTGCGTGCAAGCTGGCAGAAGGTGGAGTTGTTAGTTCTCATGTGATCAAGATGATTGGTTACATTGAGAGCCTAGAAAAGCTCGGTTTTGATCTGAACCAAGAGTTGGCCACATATGTGATTCTCCAGTCGCTCCCTTCGAGCTTTGAGTCGTTTATCTTGGACTATCATATGAACAGCCTGGAGAAGTCCCTGGCCGAGCTGCATAGGATGCTCAAAACAGCAGAAGAAAGTATTAAAATGGGCACTAATCATGTGATGATGGTTCAGAAGGATAAGAAGAGGAAGTGCAAGGCTAAAATCAATGATGATGATAAGATCTAAGAACCAAAGCCAAAGCCTAAGGCTGGCCCGGGTGCTTCTGACAAATGCCACTACTGCAAGAGGAAAGGGCATTGGAAAAGGAACTGCAAAAAGTACCTAGAAGACAAGAAGAATGGAAATGTTCCAGCTTCTAAAGGTATTAATGTTATAGAAGTTAATCTTGCAACTCGTCCTGTCGAATCATGGGTATTTGATACCAGTTCGATGATTCATACATGCAAATCATTGCAGGGGCTGAGGATTAGAGATTGCGAGAGTGGTGAGTTGGAGATTCACGTCAGCAATGGAGCAAAGGTTGCTGCGAAGGCCGTTGGCGTTTATCCCTTGTCATTACCTTCTGGTTTAGTCATGGAATTGAATAATTGTTATTACATTCCTGCCTTGAGTAAGAACCTTATCTCTCCTTCAGTTCTGGAGGAAGAGGGCTATGACTTTGTAATAAAGAACAAATGTTGTTCTATTTATTTCAATGGCTTGCTCTATGGTAACTGTCCATTGGTGAATGGGTTGTATGTGCTAGATCTTGGTGATACTTCTATTAATAACGTTAGTACTAAGAAACTCAAAACAAAATGTGATTTGGATTCCGCTTATTTGTGACATTGTCACTTGGGCCATATAAACATGAGGCGCATGGAGAAGCTCCATAAAGATGGTCTTCTTGATTCAATTGACTTAGAATCTTTTGAACCATGCGAATCTTGTTTACTTGGCAAGATGACTAAGGCACCTTTCATTGGTTCGAGTGAGAGGATGAATGAGTTATTGGCCCTCGTGCATACTGATGTATGTGGACTAATGAGCTCTACGGCCTAGGGCGGTTATTAATACTTCATTACTTTCACCGATGACTTTAGTAGATATGGCTATGTCTATCTAATGAGGCATAAGTCTGAATCTTTTGAAAAGTTCAAAGAGTTTTAGAATGAGGTACAAAATCATATTGGCAAGAAAATTAAATTTCTACGATCTGATCGTGGAGGTGAATATTTGAGCCAGGAGTTTAGTGATCATCTAAAGAGTTGTGGAATTGTTCCGCAGCTAACTCCGCCCGGAACGCCTCAATGGAATGGGGTATCTGAACGGAGGAATCGAACTTTATTGGACATGGTACGTCTATGATGAGTCAAGTTGATCTTCCATTGTCGTTTTGGGGGTATGCTCTAGAAACAGCTGCGTTCACATTGAACAAAGTTCCATCTAAATCCGTAGAGAAGACGCCATATGAGATATGGACTGGGAAGTATCCCATATTGTCTTTTCTAAAGATTTGGGGATGTGAGGCTTATGTAAAATGTTTAACATCTGATAAGCTCCACGCCAAATCGGATAAATGCTTCTTTGTTGGGTACTTGAGGGAAACCAAAGGGTATTATTTTTAGAACCGGGCTGAAGGCAAAATGTTTGTTGCAGGATGGTGGAGTTTTCCAAAAGAGCTAGTGGGAGTAAGGTGCAACTCGAAGAGGTTCAGGAAGCATCTGAAAATGTTTTAGCTTCAGCTAGTCCTCAGCAGGATGAGCAAGATGTTGCTGAACCTATTGATGAGGTGCGGCCCCTGAGAGGTCGAGCGGGCTAGCCGGTGCTCTGAGAGGTTTATGTTCCTCATGACGGAGAAACTTCGAAGAGGTTTTACAAAATTTTCATCCTAGATATCATAAAAGATATTAATACTAATTTTAGAAAATTTTAGGATAATTTTTCAAATTTTTGAAATTGAATTTGAATTGAGTCGTTTTGTCACTCAGCCTTTATGATGTCGAGTGGCTCGATATACTGGTTTTCACGATTTTCATTTGAAAATCGATGATTTTACGTATCCTGATGTGGACTCATGAATGGTATACGAAAGATAAGTCATCTGTTCAGAACCTTTTGTGATGTGACATCTCCATTGGTTTGCATGATATCTTTGAGATCACTGGCTCTCAACATCTACTATCAATTACCAACCACTAGACAAAAAAAAGTAGGAAGCAATTATAGAATCATGAACATAAGGATTAAGGAAGATATTCACAATCAAATAATCAATATATTAGCAAACATGTCAAGGTCACTAGGATGAAGATAGAATTAATGGGCTATTTCCATTTAAAATCCTCCAACTACATGCCTTAATTTAGTAGTTCCATCATACTCAATTGATAAAATAGTTGATGCTTGATTATTCCAAAGTGAAGAGCACAAAGGTGATAGATATAAAGAATAGAATTATACGGTAACACCTCAATTATCCCTCATTTGGAAAGTTTTAAAGATAAAAGGAATCATTTGGATTTTCTCAAATTAAATAATTAGAATTTCCCAAAATAAAAATATTTAATTTGACTAATCTATACATCAAATAAAATAAATCTAGTCTTAGTTGAGTTCCATGTGCTTCTTGAATGAATTTTTTGTATTTTTATTTTTTTGAATTAATTTACTACATATTTGAATTTCCATATTTTTCTTAATTTGGAAATCATTTTCTTTTTCCTCAAAATCCTTGGGTTGAATCTCGGCTAGCTCACCTTCTCTTCCATACTGGCATGGCATGCTCACATGCCTCCCATGCCTAACCTGCCTTCCATGCATGCACTCAGCGCACCTAAAACCCTAGCCACCACCACATCCAAGCACGTGCCCGCCACCATTCTCAGACTCTTTGGTCCACATGCCTCCTAAGGCTATAAAAGCCTCGAGTGATCCTCGTGATGAATGCCCCGTGCTCCATTGACCTCGATGCCCTAGCTACCGACCCTAGGACACTACCGTCAGCCTATCTGAGCTCACCAAGTTTTGCTACGCCACTGCACCATTGAAGACCCTTGAACTTTTCCCTTTGCTGTTATCTCCCTCTGGTAAGCCTCTATCCTTGTTGTTGCCACCTCTGTCTTTGTCACGTCTGCTGCATCCGGATTGTCGTTGAAGGGCCCTGACCTATTGCTGAAACACCGTCGCCTTGTGTTGTCTTCTTTCTCGCAGGCAATCTGTGTTGTTTTCTTTCATCGAGCTACCTTCTCTAGTGACCTTTAGTCTTCGTGGGTTGCCACATGAGGTAGCCCACTATGTCTACTCCCATTTCTGCAAAACCAAGCCCAAATCCACGTTGAGCCACTAGCCGAATGTCGCACCACCACTAGAGATGAAGCCCATGATGACATCGTGCTAACATCTAATGTCATCCATGCCAAGTCAACGTCCATTGCATTGCCATGTCAGCCCTTGGGTCTTGCGTGTCGCCTAATCAGCAGCCCGCGCAGTAGATCTCCTATGTCTAAATGATATGTGGGCCTCACTAGTCATATGCCCTATTTCTATGAACTCGATTCACCGTAGACTTGGTCCGTAGACTATTCCCTATAAATAAGCCTCTCAGACTTTTTTTTAATTTCTTCTAATTCCAAAATTCAAGAAAAATCATGGGACCCACCTATTAGTCACTCAAATTCTCTCTCTCTTTTTATTTTCTTGATTTTCTCGCCCATTCAATCTTTCGAAAGCTCGTTCTCCTTCACAAGAACTCTGATTGAACCCATTCAAAATTTTAAATTTATCTAAAATCGAGCTTTTCATTTCAAAGCCATCTATTTTTAATTTGGAGTTTGTTTAAGTCTGTATTTGTTATTTATTTATATTATTTTACTTTCTTTTCCGGTAAACGTTGATCCCCAAGATGTGAATGAAGGATTCGAAGAGAAAGACTCAACAACAACTGTTTACAAATAAAGCAAGTCATAACCTTTGATTATATTGAACCTATATTTGCAAAAGTATTTTGTTTCATACAAATTGCATGCTACTTCTTTATAAATGTTATTTGCTGAGAGTAGCTAAATACCTACTTGTTATTATGCCACCTTGATTATTTGAATACTCTATGTCAAAGACTCAAGTTTAGAAAGATAATATGCTTCGGCATATTCTATAGCTAAGTGTAGAAAGTCTGATCCTTGTAATTCTCCTCGTCCATATATACTCATTGTAATCAATAAATAGATGACAACCCGATTGGGTTTTGTGTGGGAAAATCATCTTCTTAATTTGGTATCAGAGCAACGATCCATTCTCCCAATTCCATCCGCCACCATGTTCATGATCGAGGAGGGGGAAGAGTGATAGCATTTAGGCCCCCTCAATTCTTTTATTATGGTATCATATAGTTTTGGTGTTGATGACTAAGTCAATAATCATTAAGCCATGGAGAGCATGGGCTAAAAACATAAATGAAGAATTCTGGAATAACAAGATTAAGGTGCTTTGTTACTAGTTTATGGCTTGGGAGATATTTTAAGCCAAGTAGCTAGTGTTAGTTCCTTTTGCCGTACTATAATGGGGGATTGTGTACAAGAAAGCACTTTGGTTCATAAGACTAAGATTAGACTGCTTGGAGCTCAAAATTTCTTGAAATCTTTCTACTCCTTTGAATCAAGCTCTTCCATTATGTCAAAATCCAAATATAATGGCAGACTAAATCTACATTTTGCATTCCTAAGTTCAGAGTACCTTCATTGACAAAAAAAACTTCATACACCAGACCATTCCATGTAAGTCTAACCCAAATCAGTTAGAAATAATCCTAACTGAGCACTTACCATTCACGCTAGACCAAATTCTATTGTTACTCAAATTCAATCCAGCGCAAAAGCAAATCTCTTGGTTATCCTTGTTTTCCAAGTTCTAAAAGTCCATTACATAGAAACTAAAATTTCCCCTTCACGACGGACCAAATATTTTAGTCCGGCACACATGTCAAAAACTTCATCTTTTCGTCGAACCAAATTCAGTTCAGTCCATGGTAGAAGTTTCCTTAAGTAATTTCTAACTGAGCAAAATCCATTTATGTCGGATCTTTTTTTGAGTTCTCACATTTTCAATCCGGCGTACTTGCACTCAGTTTGGCTAAAAGTTCCAAAGTGATTGATCAACCTTTTAGCCAAAATTTCCTTGTTCAAATTCCCAACCAAGAAAATATCCATTCACTACGGACCAAATAGTAATCATACATATTTTAGTCCATCGTAAGTATTTTACCCCGGACCAAAATTCATATAAGTCCGTAGGTTCCTTGAAGGAATTCTCAAAGCAAGTAGAGAGTTTTACATTTACGGCTGACCAAATATTTCCTTCAAAATATTTAGTCCGGTGCCAACATGAATCTCTCCGTTAAACCTTTTTCTTTGTCAAAAGGTCCGTGGTTATGGGTTCTACAAAAAGCCATCTAGGACAGACCAAATATTTTGGTCTGGCGTACATATTGAATACTCATTCCTTTGTTGTACCAAATCCCATCTACGATGGACCAAATATTTTGGTCCGACGCAAACTCTCGAATTTGGTCCGTGGTACACTTAATCAGTATCGCTAACCACTTACACTTAGTCCGTTGTACACGTATATTTTTGATATTCTGACACGTCCAACGGTTGATGTGGTAGGTGTAACGGCTATATTCATTCCAAATATATATATAAGCATTTCCTGAGCCATCTACCATCTCCTTGACATTTTGGCAAACTTAGAACTTTCATTCCTTCAAGGAGAGTGTGCTGAACCTCTGAACCAAAACTCTTACTTTTCAAGTGTCTTTAGCTCCAAGCTTAAGTCTAGTGTTGTAATTGTGAGTGAACCAAGAGACAGGGCTTGTGCAGAGTCTATTACTCTTGGGTCTTAGTGATCCTAGACGGCTTAGAGGCTATGAAGGTGTGACCTATCCAAAGGAGTTTGTGGAAGGCCACCTTATCTATGAAAGGTTTGAAACTCACCTCACTGGAGTGGTGAAAGAGTTGTCATAGTGGAGACCCAAAGCTACTGCGACTAGCTTGTAGGAGAGCTATACTTCTTGTAGAAGTGCTCCAACGTGGATTAGGAGACAGTCTCTGAACCACGGGATAAAATCATTGTGTCTCTTGTTTATTCTTGTTTCTATTGAACCTTTTCTTATTGTTGTGTTTTCTTTCCGCTGTTATTACTATTGCTCTTTACTTTTGTTATCTTACCGAGAGTAGCTATCAATTTGATTAAGTTATTTATATTGTTTCTTAGGAGTTTAAAATTTTGAAAGTTGCCTATTCACCCCCCCTCTAGGCCAACTTGATCCTTCACGGAGGTTGTTATCGGCCCAAATGCCAGGTGTGCAGCATATACGGGCATGAAACGCTACGATGCTGAAATCGCTTCAATCACATGTACCAACTTGAAGATTTTCATGCCGGCAATACTGCTACCATCTACGGCTCCGACAATGACATGAATTGGTATTTTGATACCGGTGCCACCGACCACCTCACAGGCTACCTCGATCACCTGACCACACACGAGCGCTACAACATGAAGGATCAAGTACAAGTAGCCAACGGTGCAGGTTTGAAACTCTCACATACTGGTCATTCTAAACTTCCTGGCTCTTCTTTAACACTTAATAATGTCCTCCACATACCACAAATTCACAAAAATCTTTTGTTTATTCATCATCTTGTTTTCAATAATAACATCTTTATTGAGTTTCATCCTCGATTTTTCTTTGTTAAGGACCAGGCAATGAAGAAAACTCTTCTACAAGGTAGAAGCCATGGGGGGTTGTATCCTTTCCCAATTCACCGGTCATCTTTGTTATCTTCAAGTCACCAAGCTTTCTCAAGAGTCAAAGCCACGTCAAGTCAATGGCACCAACGTCTTGATCACCCTTCAAATCAAGTCATAGAATCTATCGTTCAGTCCAATAAACTTCCATGTTCCTCTAATAATGAATCGTTTGTGTGCGATGCATGCCAGCACGCTAAGAGTCATCAGTTATCCTACAGTGTTTGTACTTGTGTAACCACCAAACCACTTGAACTTATCCACACTAATGTTTGGGGTCCAACTCTCACATCTTCGGGTGGTTTCAAATTTTATGTCAGTTTTGTCGATAATTTCAGTTGGTTCACATGGATCTACCTTCTTAAACACAAATCCGATTAGAACAAGTGTTCTATACTTTTCAAAAGCATGTTGAGTGCCTTCTTGGCACCAAAATTCTCACCGTTCAGTCTGATTGGGGCGGCGAGTATCATAGATTCCATCGCTATTTCCAGCGCACTGGCATCTCTCATCGTATTTCTTGTCTTCACACATCCCAGCAGAATGGAATCGCTGAGTGTAAACATCACCATTTGGTTGAGACCGGACTTGCGCTTCTCGCACATTCTTCTCTCCCAATTCGTTATTGGGATAAGGCTTTTCTTACAGCTTGTTATCTTATTAACCGCATGCATAGTAAGCTCCTACAGGGCATGACACCTATGACTCGGCTTCTAAAACTTTCTCTTGATTATTCCTTCCTTCACACTTTCGGATGTGCGTGTTGGCCTAGTCTCAGAAAATACAACTCCAGAAAATTGGAGTAAATTGGAGTTATGCTAAAAAATGTGTACCTTTTTAGGCTACAGCCCCTATCACAAAGGTTACAAATGTCTGGACCGATCCACGAGACGAAATTACATTTCTCGTGATGTGATCTTCGATGAGAAAGTTTTCCCTTTTGCTTTCGATGCTTCACCAGATTTATCAGTTCTCACAACCCCGGTTTCTTTTCTAGAATCCGAGCCAGTAGTACAGAATGCTCATATGCAAGATTACAACTTGCCATTGTTGTCTACTAACTCTTCTGATGCAGCTGCATCACCCATCGATGCTCAATCCCAGGACATGCATGTCCTCGATCCGTGCGCAGCCACTCCGCATCCACCATGTTACGTCGCTGGTGCGCAAGCGCGCACACCAACTGCGCGAGAAATCGCGCTGCCAACTGAGTTCGGCGAAGAAGACGTGTCAACTGCGACACCCCTGGGATCCCCAGCACCGAGTTCAGCGGGTTCGACACCTCCAGGGCTTCTGCATCCGAATCGCCAATAGCATCAGCTACCGTCTCGCCTTCGGCTACCAAGGGCCAAGCCACCGCATCTCCATCGCCCATGTCACCAGCTGCGACGTCCGCGTTGACTCTGGCTTTAAGACCAGAATCTTTAGTTCTTGCTCCCGAGCGGGTGCATCCGATGATCATTCGTCTGTGCAACAACGTCATGCGGCCTCGGAAACTCACTGATGGCACCATCTGCTATGATCCTTCATGGTGCGCTTTCTTCGCGGAGCCTTCCTCTCATCGCCAAGCTCTTGTTGATCCGGCTTGGTGCCAAGATATGGAAGAGGAATTCAATGCCGTGCAGTAGAACCAGACCTGAAGCCTCGTGGCATGAACCCCCCCCCCCCCGCAGACACATCGTGAGTTGCAAGTGGGTGTTCAAGACCAAGCTCAAGGCTGATGGCTCCCTTGACAAACACAAAGCTCGACTCGTCGCTCGTAGCTTCACACAACGCCTTGGTATTGATTATTCAGCCACTTACGGTCCTGTTATCAAGCCAACTACTATTCGTCTTGTGCTCTCTTTAGCTATGGCACGTGGTTGGCATTTACGTCAGGCGGATATCAGTAATGCATTCCTCCATGGTATTCTTGATGAAGATATCTATATGCATCAGCCGCCTGGTTTTGAGGATTCCCTCCATCCAGATTTCATATGCCGCCTTCACAAAGCCATATATGGTCTCAAGCAGTCCCCACAGGCTTGGTTTTCTTGGCTAAGCGACAAGCTTCTTCAGTTGGGCTTTGTCCCTTCCAAGGCAGATCCCTCTCTATTTATGTTTCATCATCACAATGTCACCATATACCTGCTGGTGTACGTCATCGACATCGTCATTGTTGGCTCCTCAAAAAGTGCAGTTGATCAACTTCTCCATCAACTTTCTGTCGATTTTCCTGTTAAAGACCTCAGCTGCTTGAACTACTTCCTTGGCCTTGAAGCGTTCTACACTTCAGGAGGAATGTCAGTGACTCAGCACAAGTACGCCACTGATTTACTTCATCGGGCGTGCATGGAAAATTGCAAGTCAGCCTCTATGCCCATAATAGTCACAGAGAAGTTATCAAGTAATGTTGGCAAGGCACTCAATGATGCTAATGCCTTCAAATATCAGAGCATTATTGGAGAATTGCAGCACCTCACCTTGACATGACCGGACATTTCTTTTACGGTTAACAAGGTCTGTCAGTTCTTATCTAAACCTACTGATGCACACTAGGAGGTAGTCAAGAGGATACTGCTGTATGTAAAAGGGACTCTCACGACTGACCTCAATTTTTAGAAGTCCTCTTCCTTGTTCCTTAGCACGTTTACCAACGCTGACTAGGCTGGTTGTTCAGACGATCACCGATCCACAGGGGGTTCGCAGTCTTCCTAGGAACGAACCTCATCTCATGAAGGCCCGGAAGCAACCAACGGTATCTCGATCCAGCACTAAGGCTGAGTACAAGTCTCTCGCAAATGGTACAACTAAGGTCACATGGATTCAATCACTATTGCACGAGTTAAGAGTTCCACAGCTGTGCCCCCCTGTTCTATGGTGTGACAACCTGGGAGCAACCTACCTCACGGCGAACCCTATGTTTCGTGCACGTACGAAGCACATCAAGGTTGATTTCCATTTTGTGAGAGAGAAAGTCACACTCGGAGCTCTTGAAGTTCGTTTTGTGTCCTCAAGTGACCAGGTGGCTGACACATTCACCAAACCAGCTACAAAGGTCATGCTTGATCATCTCAAACGCAATCTCAACCTAGTGGCCGTCGGTTGAGATTGAGGGGGAATGTCAAAGACTCAAGTTTAGAAAGAAAATATGCCTCGGCATATTCTGTAGCTAAGTATAGAAAGTCTGATCCTTGTAATTCTCCCTGTCCATATATACTCATTGTAATCTGGCTATAAATAGATGACAACCCGATTGGGTTTTGTGTGGGAAAATCATCTTCTTAATTCTCTATATCTATTGTCACCCTCGGTTGAGACATTAATAGTTGTACACAATTGTACTATCAACATTGGGTTAACATAGCTATATTTAAACATGCTTAATTGTACGATGGGCTCATATCACTTGATAAATATTGATAATCTTGACTTAATAAGATATGAAATTATGGTGGATAGCCATTCCTATAAAATTTGTTGTGACGTGGTAGGGTATATCATTGGTATTGGTTAGACAAAATAGTTTTCACTCTGACAAGTGATCGTATAGTAAAGGGGGTGCGGTTAGCACAATTAGGATGTGGATGTCTCACTCGATACTATTTAAGCACTTAAATCTTGTGCACCGTTGAACTGTGCCCAATTGTATAACCACATATCTGGTATGGGATAAACCTGGCTAAATAACTAGTCATATACTTGTGCTCCCCTGCATGGTTGAGTTAGAGGGTTACTCTAGTGGGTGTACAAGTAAAGGATTACTCTGACTTGATGAGACACCAAGTGTATGGTGCTAATTGGAGGGTTACTCCTTTTCTCTCTCACAATGGTAAGCCTCTCATTAAATACGTGAGATGCGTGTTGGGGGTAGACGGCTAGGTCACGTCCCAGGGTTGAGGGGATATACTTACTAGGTAGGATGGTGCTAGTGTGCAATAGTGTAAAGGCGATGTCATGATCTCTATGCCGCACACTTAAGGAAGTGTGTTTATCACATGATAATATGACATGATCATGTCTTTTGGGTAAAGCAGTACAACATCTTTAGAGTGTAAAACTATTCGAATAGCTATGTCTGTAGTCATGGACATACGTGGGAATTTCACATGGGATGTAGAATTTTCCATTAAATTTGGAAGGTGGAATTGTTGGAAGATGAATGGTTAGTTCACTTGTGATTTTGTTGTCTAAAGTTAATACTGATGAGTTCATTGGTTTGATCATGGTTTTAGTTGGTGATGGGTGAAGCCTCACTAATCTGTCCATATTGTCTACCATTGATTTAACAATTATTTATTATCTTTTCTCAAATACGATTTGAATCTATTTATTGTATTTAAATTCAAGTTATTGATTTCTGCAAAAGAACCATATAGCTATTTCTTTGTCAAGCCTCGCATGAATATAATTGCATCATTTTCATATGACTAGCAGTACTTTATGTGCTCACGGCTATATGCCATTGTTAATCAGTTGCTGAGGAAGAACCAAGGAATACAGAGTTCTACAAGGAAGAGTACTATAAGACTTCGTGAACTAGGAAATACATTTTTCCAGATGATTGCTTGTGATATGTCGAATGGCTCATATTATCTTATTTCTGTAGCTAGAGTTTATTTGTTTCTTAAGTCCTTTGTGACATAGTTGTGGAAACCTTGACCATAATGTCCTTTGCTACTATTTTAAAATAATTTGCTACTTCTATAATTAATTTGTTAAATGGACTGGTATTTCATCTATCTTACCACTGCATGCACTAGTGTGATCCTAGACTAGTGCAGTATACACGGAGGGTTTTGGATTTGGTAATCTGGGTCCCGACATATACAAAGTGTCTAAAATATCTAATATGATTAGGAAAAAGAATAACAACACAAAAAATACACTAGTAGGTAGTAACTATCATGTTGAAAGTTACACTATATAGGCAACATGGAATCACTAGAATAAATAGAATGTTCCCCCTAAATTAGTAATGCAAACTCATAAAACAAATGATGGTCTTAAAAATTGTGCAAAATGCAGTGGAATAAAAACATAGAAAATGAGGGAAGAATACAAATATAGGTGGAAAACAAATAAGAAATCAAATAGTAAAAAATGTTATTAACGATCAGTAAAAAAATTACAAAAAATTGAATAATAAAAATAGGAATCATCTGTTAACCCATTTAAATTTTTACTCATTTTTTGGGTGCCATCATGAATTTTTCAATTTAGATTTTGGGGTTTTAAAATTCTAGTTTTCCAAAATAGCTCCTTCAATCCAAGCTAAAAATGTCTAAGGTTTTAGATCTAGTAGTTACACTACTACAAAAAATGTCATCACAGGCGGTTCGTAACCCTCATCACATACGATTTTTGGAAACGTCTGCAACCATGTGTTAGTGATATATTGGCATATCACAGACGGTTTCTGAACCATTTGTGACAGAAGATATCACAGACGGTTTTAGTTTGAAACTGTTTGTCGCATCATGACATCACAGATGGTTTTTAATTACAAACCATCTGTGATGTTTGTATATCACAGACGATTTTATTTTAAAACTGTCTGTTACATCATGACATCACAGATGATTTTTAATTACAAACTATCTATGATAAGTCTTCCCACAGATAAGCCTTTTTCTATTTATTGGCTAGCCTCAGGAAATGCTAGCCATGCCCTCTAGACAAAGCAAATTACAAATTAACTCAACTCAGATTACAAGCATTACATCCATTTCAGCAATCAACTCAGATTACATCATAGTGCAAAGCAAATTACGTATAGATTAATACTGCACGGCATATCTATTTCAAAAATGAACTTAGATATATTAACCAAATAGAACTCAATAGCATTAACCAATTAATTGAATGCATAACTATAATTCGCAAATTGACAGCACAAGTTTGACGATTAACCCAAATGGTAATTCAGAAAAAATACAACTCCTAAAGTTATATGGCAGCGTGGAACTTGCCTTTTGGATTTAAGATTTGGCTGAGCAAGAAGGCACAAAGCTGTCCTTGAGTTCGCTCTAAATCTGCCTTTTCCAACGCAGTTGTTACCTAATTGGGTATTTTCTTAGTGACGAGGAGTTCCATGTTGTGTCAAACACAAAATCCATAACAGTTATTTTCCTGTCCTTGTTGGTGGCACTACAAATATAGAGTTGGTTAATTCTAGAGTCATTATTATATAGTTTATACAGGATTATTGTGTATAGCGGATACCAAAAACTTAAAATCGTGCTTGAGCTTCGCTCTGTCCTTGCCAGAAGGCCCTCCAAGAGATTTGAATACTCTGAAAGCACTTAGTGATTAGAAAAGTTTAGCAATGTACACCTTGATCAACCTATATGACCATGTTATCTATGGAGGAAACGTGATTAATTACCTGTTGAGTAATTTTGCGATAGGATGTAAGTCGTGGATGCCACTCTATAAGGAATCAAGATAAATAACCCAATTCATTCTTAGATGAATTACAATGAGAACCCAGTGAAACCTACACACAGGTATGTCGGCATAGTCAATCAACAAAACAGAGTTGCAAACAGTACAAATTAAAGTATAGCAAGTAATGCAGCGCTTACCCTGGGTTTTGGGGTGTAAAAATATGAACTCTTTATCTTTTTGAGCCACCAAGGTCTCTCCGACGTATTTATCGACAAATTGTAAATTTTTGTCCATTGTTTGCTTGAAGACTATGTGTGGGTCCAAGAAACCCACTTGTTGTATGTTTTGTCTCGCTTCACGGATTATGTATCTATATATACAGAAGCATTGAGTTATATATATAACATTTATCGGTATTACACAAGTGTAGACTGTGATTGCATACACTTAATGTCTAGCATCTCAAGGGCGCAGTGTCGAGAGCGTCGAGGTTGAAGATGTCAAATAGGTCCTTGAAGTTGGCTATGAAGAAGCCCCCCGATGACTCGTTGAACAGATGCTTAGGCTTGAAGTTGACCGAGATACTCGTTATGCAGTCTTGCACTAGCTTTTTAGCTTGTTCCATGCACCAATTCTACAATCTAATGCAAGCTATAGAAAAGTTCTTCAGGTGCTCTCCTGTTACAAAAGGCACTCCTAGCTGGTATATTCAGGCCAGCGGGGCAATCGGATAGTCCAATTCCTTCATGATTTGCTTCACTTTGCCCTTGACTTGCTTTCTGATATAGGGAGTCTTCACAGGAGATGAGTGGGCACCATCCCATTGAAAATCCTTTGATGCAGAGGGCACAGGAGCCAATTTGGTGGCTTGCTAAGGTGTAGCAGATGACTCAGGCATTTGGGGTAGCTCCGGTGATGGAGGACGGGTGTTCAGGGAGATGTCGCTATTGGGCCACTAGATGAAAGAGCGAATAGCGTCCCCCAGTATCACAATCTCGTCGTTTGGGGCATCGGTAGCAGGACAGTCTTGAAATTATCATTTACACCATCCACATTAACTTTCGTGAATCCCGGTGCTACCAGGGTACCATGCACCAATGCCCCTTTGATGGACGGATACGCGAGCCCCCATGCAGCCGAAAGAAGAATGGCACCATAGTTAAGTCTCACTTGGAGAGTGCACTGTGTGGCCACCAACATGACGGTACACAATTAGCTCATGCGTCCATCGGCTATTTGTATGGAGCATTCAAGACATATATACAAGTACCTTGATGTCATAGACAGGAAATTTGCCACGTTCATCTGTGGGAGTGATGGACGCACAGCTGCTCTTTTTAGTAGTGGGGCTGATTTGCACACAAACATTTGGAACTTGTGCAGGCTATATGCAGTCCTGATTATTGAGCCTTTCCTCGAGGCTTCTTATTTTATTGTTGAATTCTTCTCTTAGTCTTTCCTCAATCTTTTGTACTAGTCGTTCCTCTCGCTCTGCTTTGGTTCTCTTCTTACTCTGATATTTGACGGAGTCGTCTAGGAATCCCGTTTTCCAGGGAACAAAAACCTCTATGCCTCACGTGTGACCATGGTGTTCCTTGTTTTCCAAGGCCGTGGAGAGTACATCTTTATCCTAGTCTGGCAAAAAGTGCCCTCAGAAGATTGTGTACTCAATGCTACCTGTGAGATCTTGACAAATTATTTTACTTACAAAGTTATGGACTAATTATGTACAAAATTGATAGTCGGATATTTTACCAGGTGTTGGTAGACTTCCTCATCTGCGGAATTTGTAAAGGAGACGGTGCTGGAAGACGTGGCACTTAACCTCACTCTCAGCCAGTCCCTGGCACACTGGTCAGTGATAGATGCGAATGGCGTGGAGGCCTCCTCGCCCTTCCTCTCCCACTGTGCCCTCTTCCTCGTGTACCTAGCGGTGCCAAGTCTATGGGGGTGGGTGTTCCTTGCCTATAGTGTCTTGCGGGCTTCACTTTGACGCATGAATTCATCCGTCGTCTTCACCTCAACAAACTTTGCTATATGTCTTCAGCAATAAACCTGTACTTAGAGAAGGGAGTCCTATCCTTATTGACATATTCTTTGACAAGCGTGCTCTTGAAGTTCTTCCACGCATTTCTCGCCACTAGCAGTGCATACCGTCGCATTAAGCGCACGCAGTCTTTTAGGATCTCAAACGAAGAGAGAATTTCTGTCACCAAGTCGTCGCGATTCTTGTCAATCAGTGACTTCTAGGATGGATAGGTGATGGGAACCCATTCCCGTGCGACTATCCCTCACAATGTCCTAAATGCATTCACTGCCTTTTTTTGGTTCGGTAGGGGCCTATCATTTGGATTAACTGTCATGATGGTATATCAGTCCGTGGGCCTTTTATTTGCTCCTCTTGGACCTCGAGGAGGCTTTCCGTATGTAGGACTTGAGAATTCCCATATACCTCTCTAATGGGCACATGCTATGTAGGAACACAGGCCCACACATCTTTATCTCTATTATAAGGTGAACAACAAGATGGACTATGATATCGAAAAATGGTGGAGGGAAATATATCTCAAAATTATATAGAGTCATCACCACCTCAGCCTGTAGAGCATCTAGTGATTCGGGATCGATGATCTTCTGAGCAACTGTGTTAAACAAATAACATAGCCTCGTGATTTTCTCCCAGACCTTGACCGGCAAAATACTTCTAATTGCCATAGGAACATTTGTATCATCAACACATGATAATCATGGGACTTCATGCTAGTTAATTTCAAATCTTTTATCGAAACAAGTCTCTTAATGTTGGAGGAGTAACCGAATGGCACTTTCACACTATGCAAGCACTGGCACAGTTTAGTTCTCTCGACCTTGGATAAAGTGTAACAAACAAGTTCGCAGTATGTTTGTCCTTTATCGGTCTCTTTCAGTGCTAACTCAGGTCTTATACCCATATTGACCAAGTCAAGTCGTGCATTGATACTGTCCTTTGTTTTGCCCTGAATATTCAGTAAGAGACCAATCAAGTTATCATAGATATTTTTCTCTACGTTCATAATATCGATGTAGTGCCGAACTTTTAGGTGCTCCTAATAAGGTAGGTCACAAAATATTGATCTCTTCTTCCACATACTCTTCTCACGGGACCTCTACTTACATCCCTTTCCAAATGCAACATCTAAGTTCTTAACCATATCATGAACATTTGTTCCGCTTAAAGGCTTTGGAGCTGAACCGTCTTCGTTCGTCCCATCGAATTGTTTCTTCATCTTGTGGTATGGGTGATTCCTCTGAAGGAACCAACGGTGACGCATGTACACGATTTTGCGCGAGTTATTCAGCCACACACTCTCAGTATCATCTAAGCAGTGAGTGCAGATTTGGTTCCTTTTGTACACTAGCCTGATAGGTTACCAAGGGCAGGGTAATTATTTATGGTGCAGAATAAAAGACAGTGCAAATTGAAGTTCTCTTGTTTATATGTATCCCATACCTATACCTGGAAACCCATAGTGTTTTCAGATCTTCCACCAATGGTGCTAGGTATACATCAGTATCGTTCCTAGGTTGTTTCAGTCCTTCGATAAGTACAGACAACAAAATGTACTTCTACTTCATAGACAACCAAGGAGAAATGTTGTAGATACAGAGATTCACGGGCCAAATGCTATGTCAGCTGTTCATGTTACCGAAAGGATTCATTCTATCTGTACTCAATCTAAACCTTATATTCCTTGGATATGCACCGAATTCTTGAAACCTCCTATTGATGTTTTTCCACTGGATGGAATCAGTAGGGTGCCTTTGCATTCCATCATTCTTACGCTCCTCTGAGTGCCAATGCAGTAGTTTTGCCTCATTTGGATTCGCAAACAAACACTTCAAATGAGGAATTACAGGCAGATACCATGCCACCTTAGTAAGAGGTCATTTCTTCACCTCGATGCCCTTGTTGTCATCATCTGAATGACTCTTACGCTTGTACCGGGATGCGTTGCACACAGGACATACATGCAAGTTTGTGTACTCTTTGTGGTTCAGATATGCATGTATTCTTTCTATTTTCATTCCCAAGGGATAAAGAATTTTCTTAGCTTTGTAGGTGGTTGTCGGTAACTCGTTTTCCTCTAGAAGCATGTCCATCAATAGACGTAACAGCGCTATGAAACTCTTGTCAGACCAACCGTTGCATGCCTTCAATTTTAGTAGTTCAAGCACGAGATGACAACCTTATGTATTTCGACTTGCAGCTTGAGAACAAAGGTTTTTCTGAGTCCTCCATCAAGCCTTGAAATTTACCATATTCACTATCATCACGGTTCCCTTCTGTGTTGCACAACATCTGATTCAGATTATCATCCTACAACCTATCCTGATTGGAAGCACAATCGATATGATCATCCGGCATATCATTGACTTCGTCGACGATGTTAATGCTACCTGCTTCATGTATATCCTGCTCTTCACCGCGACTGATCCAACTTGTATGCCCCCTTTTAAAACACCTCAGAATCAAGAGTGCTTCGATCTACGTAGAGTTTCGAAACATCTTCAGATTCTCATAGCCAATACATAGACAAGGCATAAATTGCACCTCCTTATTTAATATATCCTCCTATGTAGCTCTTCTAAAATCGGAGATGCCATTAATGTACTCAACACTCGTACGGTTCTCAACGTACATCCAGTTTCTGTCCATCTACACTATACATATAACATTTAGTGTTAAATATTAAAGTACACTAGGTGTCCGTATATATGCACACATTCATAAATATCTAAACACAATCTTTAAATTAATTCTCTCTTCACCAAATTAGCTACCTAAATCTTATATATAATAATGCGGTTAGATTAACCAAATACGTAACCTGTAACTACCCATTACTAAACATTAGATCAACAAGATCACACATGGATCTACAAGCTAGATCTAAAAAATCTTCAATTTCTCTTCCAAGTAATTAATATCTTGAATATAAAGCAATTAATTAGAACCCAAGACATTACTAACCTTAAATCACTAAGAAAATATGGATCTACAAGCTAGATCTATATACAATCTTCAAATTCTTTGCTTACCAAGCTAAATCCTGAATATAATGTAATTAGAACCCATTACTACCCTTATATAGAAAAGAACACATGGATCTACAAAGTAGATCTAAAAAATCATCAAATTCTCTTTATATCAAGATAGATCTTGAATATAATGCAATTAGACCCATTACTAACCTTAGATCACCAAAATCAAATGGATCTTCAATCAACCATCAAAATCAATTGTCTTCTTTTACCAAATTACCTCACAACCACAGCCAAATAAAAGAGAGATCCCAAAACCCTAAAATGCACCAAGTGCTCAGGTCTCTGTATTATATATCACTAAGAGATATCACAGACGATACTATTCATAAACCGTTAGTGATAAACATAGATCCTAGACGATTTTATTATAAAACAGTCAGTGATAGATCACAGACTGTTTTATAATAAAACCATATGGGACAATACATGATATCACAAACGGTTTTATTATAAAACCGTCTGTGATACCATCACAGACGGTTTTTAACTAAAACTGTCTATGATATTGATGTATATCACTGATGGTTTTTGAAGAGTACCGTTTGTGATGATGTCACTAACTATTACAATATCGAACCGTCAGTGATGTTCATCGTCACAAATGGTTTTAAGGAACCGTCTGTGATGAGACGTCTAATATAGGCTTTTCTATAGTAGTGTTAGTTTGCATTGCTTTATGGCTATTTTCTCATTGCTTTATGGCTATTATTTAGTTTCATATTTATTTTGGTATTTATGAAGCCCTATGATCAATTTGTGTTAAACTTTAAATTTAATAAATAGATTTATAACATTTTGAATTAATTTACTTGATCTTTTTGTTTCCTTGATTTTGTAAAATAGTTTTGCTGTTTGTATTATAAAAATTAATATACGTAGTTCCGTTTATTTATATTTCTCAAACTTTTAAAATTGAACATTTAATTATGCAATCCCTCTTCTTGAATGGTTGTGTAGTACTTTTTTTGGCTTAATTTTTCCAATTATTTACTAAAAACTTTCACAGATTAGACTTTGGTTTTCAAAAGTATTTTTTCTGAAACGTGATTTGTAGATGGAATGGGTTCTGTAACGTCGCTTAACCTTGCTTCAAGTTTTAGAATTTCTTGTCTGGGATTTAGTGGACTTTCCTGTTGATCTGCAGGATTGTTATTTTAGTCTGTTGTGGGAGTGAAACTGAAATTTGTCATCTACTTTTTCTTTCCTCCCACTCCTCCACCTAACCCATTTTCTCTCTCATTTCCTTGTCCCCAACCAGTTGCAACACTTTGGAAACTCCTCCTCCTCTTGGGTCTCCTCCCTCCTTGCGTGTGGGCAGCAAGCAGCAGGGCTACCCCTCCCCCAGCTCTGGCGTCCTCCCTGCTCCGGCGAGCCCTGGCCGGCGGCGCCGCCCCTGGCTGGCACTTCGTCCCCTTCCCCGAGCATCCCCTCCAAAAAAAACAGCAGCTGCTCTCCTCCCTTCTTCCTCCTTGGGTAAGGGAACTTTGCTTTGGAGTTGGGTAGCTTACTCTGATGGAGATTTCCAGGTTTATTTGGGTTCTAGGGTTTCTAGATGTGAAAATTTTGGAGGGAGACTAGCCTTAGAGTGGAGGGAACCCTGTGCTGTTTTCGAGTAGATTTGTCAGCAGTTTTGTAGCATCGATTTGGGTAAGGTAAAATCATTTTCTGAATATTTGGCTATAGAGAAAGTTGTAGATCATCGAATTCTCTTTAATCTGACACTAAGAACACGAAAATCCATTAATCCAATTAAAAGTTATGCCATTTTTAGTGGTTACTGTCTAGATTGGGTTGCTAGTGGGGCTGAAATGTTCAACTGAAGATTAAGCATAGCTACAGGCCGAATTAGGTTTTTCGTTTACCTAGAGAAATTAATTAAATTTCATGTAGATTTAGAAAAGGTATTTTTTTCTTGATTTGGAGTTAGGAATCAAAAGTTATGTTGAGTTGAAGTTGCTATCTAAACTGGAAGTATGCTGAAAGTTTAGAGTTTGGTCTGAGTTTCAGATTTCAGTTTGGGGACTTTAAATTGAGTTGTTGAAAAAATGGATATAGGGTAACTCTAGGTTATCCTCTTGTGCTCATTTAGAGTCCAAGAACTTGAATTTTGGTTCAACCATTGAAAAGTTATGCAAGTTTTACCTTTTTGCTGTCCAAATTGTGACTAATAGTAGGTTTGACTTTGTTCTGTGAATTAGGATAAGATAGAGGCCGAGTTGGATTTTACAATTGCCTAGAGATAGGTGGGAAATTCTGTGTAGATGCTTAAAATGTCTTCGTTTGCTTAATTTGAGGTTGTATAGTAATAGTTATGCTTTGGCGAAGTGGTCTACCCAAACCAGTTTTGTTTAAAAATTCAGAGTTTGGGGCAGAGTTGATTTAGGGAGTAAATACGTTGTTTGTTGTTGTTTGTTGACTCTAGAACTTGTGAAATTGAGTATGCCATTATATTTCTAGGTGGAGTAGCTTCGGGAGTGACTTCTTCTTCCCGCCACTCCACTCCTCTCGGTAGAAGGCAAGTGTACCATGTAGATTAAATGCTAAAAAGATTTGTAGCATGCTTTGCTTTATGGTTTTTAATATGTTGATAATTATGAGTTTGGTTATGATGATGATGCAAATGCTAAGTTCATGGGTATATGAGTATGTCATATGTGTTGTGAATTGATTAGTTGCAGATGAATGTTAAGTATGGGATGTGAGTAATGTTGGTGATCATGTAGTTAAAGTTGGCTATGCGAATTATTAGAAGTGAAGGTGGTTGCGATTTAATTTTGTTAATTGCATTTGTGCATTCATAATGGAAGAGGCGACCCATTCGATCTGGGCCTTTGTGTTCTGCGTAGTGAACATGAAAATCCTACCTCGTAGTCCCATTCATCGAGGTGAATGGGAGCGAGACAAGATAGAGTAGGCACCTTCCACGGGATGGAAGGGATGTGAGGTGCACACCGACGGGTGGGCACTTTCGGCAGTTCCTATGCGTGCATCGAAGAGAGCATTCATGTCGCATTGCATTCTAACGATGATTTTGAGTTAAATGGAAAGGTGTAGAGTTGGGATCGAGTCGTGGACTCATCCAAAAATATTTAAAGAGGTATGTGTAAGAATTTAGTAATGAAGTGAAACAAGGTAAATGTTATTGATACTATTGTTTTATGAATTTGTGCATTTGGATAACAAATATGCTCTTACTGTTGATTTAATTGTGTTAATTGGTTTTGTGATGCTCTTTGCTGAGTCTTTGGACTCACGCTTGTTTGTTTAATTTTTCTTTTTAGGTACTCTGAGGACAGCTCGCCGGGATGGGAAATAGCTACACTTCACTCACCTCATGACATGTACAAATAATAGGTTGAAAGAATGATCCATATTGATAACTAGTTGAGTCCATTGTAATAAATGTGTTGAGGTCATTATTATCTCCGTGTTGCTAAAGATTAATAGTTGCTAGGAGATAGCTGCTAGAATGTCTTGATTAGATTCCTAAGTGTTTTTGCTTGAAATTTTACTTTGTGATCGTCTTCTAGTTTTATTGCTTAGTTGTGTACTTAGTGGTCATGATGGTTAATAGATACCATGACTTGTTGTTATTGTTATTAGATTGATTATTGTCTTTTGTCTACTGAGTGGATGTCCTCTATTTTAGGGAAGGTGCTGCCGAAATTTTTAGTGGATTTCGGAGTACTATTAGAGTTGATCTTCCTTATCTAGTTTTATTTCCTGTTTTGTGACACTTAGGCAATCGTGGGTGCCGGGTGTTATGAGTTCCATCTAGGAAAGGAAAAATTGGGATGAAACTCCATGTTAGAGTCTGTGTTGAAAAACATTATTAAAACTTAGTTTTTAATATATCAATTTGCGCATTAGAAATTACTTCTGGTATTTAAAAAGTTGCTTTACGCTCAAGCTAACCATAATATGCCTTGCTTTGTTATCCTTGCATTAATATTGTATTTCATGTGTGACTTGCGAGTACTTTTTGTATTCACCTTGCTATATCTGTTGTTTTTATAGGAGGAGTATTTCTACACTTGTGAGGATCTAGATGATTAGGCTGCTGTCTTAGTCGATTGCCTGTGGTAGATTTGTTGGGCTCTACTACTCCTTTTGCTTTTCACTGCTTTATTTTCAGTTGGTCAACTAGTCATTTATATGGTAAAACTCTGATAATTAAATGAATAAAGTTTCGTGTGATAGGTTGTGGTATCAGCGTTGTTTATTGTGTGTACTAGCTTTTTCTGGACTAGTGTAGGATACACAGATGGTTTCAGGGTTTTATTTCTAGGGTCCGACAACTTTGCACATTACAGTTTTACACATGATTATCTAATACGTAGGTGTTTTTGTATCTCTACATTTACTTACAAATCATCATATATAATTGCATAATATTTTGTTACCATTTTAATTTTTTTTATGATACCTTACTGCCTCAGTAAAATGACAATTTAATAACAAACTATTAGACCCACGATGAGAACATCATTAGCAAAATAGCAAGAAATGATATAATATTATTTATAAACTTTAAATGGGAAAAAACACAAGTCATTTTATTGTAGGGTCGAGGATGCGCCTAGAGGGGGGGTGAATAGGTGTTTTAAGAAATTCGATCGCTCACTAAACAATTCGCTCTAATCAACCCCTATGTCAAAACCTAATCAAATATATATGCGAAGCGATAAATAGGTTTTGACAATTAAAGCCTAAATTAACTAGGCTCACTAGTGCACTAACTAAATTATGTCTCTAAACTAGAATTGCTAAATTGATCAATCAATTAACACTAAGCAATTCTAATTACAATCAAACAATTGAACAATATACAATAAATGTAAATACTTGAAAGTAAAAGAGACAAGAGGCAAACGATGTTTTTCCGTGGTGTTGGAGACTTCGGTCTCCCTAGTCCACGTTGAGGCAAGCCCACACTTGGACGGATCCCGCCGAGCACCCGCCTCTTTCCACTAGTCGTGGTTTTTCACGCTCGCGCGTAGGCTCAACTCGAACCTTCACAAACTTCACAGGGCTTCTCACAACCTTGAGAGCTCCCGCAAGACGACGCTCACGCCGTCTAGGAGTCGACAACCTCCAAGAGAAATAAGCCACTCCTCGCTTGAACTTCACCGAGCACAACGAATGCGCTCCCGGTGATCACCAAGTGCAACACATGCACAAGGACTCCCTCAAGTGCAACACATGCACAAGAGGCTCTCAAATCACTTCCTAATTGCAACACATGCAATTAGTCTCACTCTTAAGCTCAAGAGGCAAATGGAGAAGAGCAACACATGCACACAACTCCCACACACAGCCAACCTCATGCCCAAGCCCCCAAGGGTGTATTTATAGCCCCCACAAGAAAACTAGCCATTTGGGGGCAAAATGGGCGAAACTCAGCAAAATCCGGTCCAACCGGACCTTCCCCGGTCCGACCAAGCCCTCACAGGCAACGGCCGAAAATCGATCATACATCGGCGGTTGCACCGCCCCACGGGCGGTCCGACCGCCGGCCGGTCAGATCGCCTTTGCGATGAGCGGTCGCACGCCCAACAAAACTCGCACATCACACGCCTGAAAAATCACACCGAGGTGCGGCGGTTGCACCGCCGCGCTGGTCGCACCGCCGCACAAACACCGAAAGAGCACAGACTGGAAAAACGCCGATCGAAACCGGTCCGACCGCTCGCTGGTGTGACTGCAGGGGCGGTCACACCGCCTCGGCTCACCAAGAACGCGATAGGGGTCGGCCACATCACCTCGATCGGCCGGACCGACCGATCAACCGCCTACGGTCACACCGCCAGGCCGGTCACACCACCTGACAGACTCAAACCGTTTTTTCGTGCAAACTCTTTTCCGAAAACCAAAACCATTCCTTGAGCCATAAGATGATCAACACATGATCATACACACGCAAAACACATTTGCACCAAATTAGCTCATGCTCAAGGAATTACAACCAAATTGCAAAAACACATTTTGCAATCAACTCCAAATCTATTTGCAAAACGTATTAAGCAAATTAAACTCGAGTTTATGAGATTAATCCCCCTAGCCATGTGAAGGTCAACACGAGACCCATCAACTTGCCAACACCCGTTGCAAGCCCTACTCACATGCTCTCGAATTCGGACTCATAAACCTCGGTTTATTCGCACAACGAACTTGCAAACAACACAATAAACACATTTCATGCTTGAGCACTACTCTTTGCAACACATGCAAAAGTCTAGCTCCAAGCAACATCAAATCAAGATGCATGAACTCTGTAATTGCAACACATGCAATTCTCTAGTTCCATGCAACACCAAAACCAACCATCAACTAAAACCAAATCACACGTATGAGCTCTTTACTCGCAACACATGCAAGCCTCTAGCTCCATACAAACACACAAACATCAAATCATACTTGAGCTCTCTCCTTTTGCAACACATGCAAAACTTAGCTCCAAGCAACCACAAGATTTTGAAAGATTGTTTTGTACGAAACCAAAACATGAAGCCTCAACATTTGCAACACATGCAAAAGTGAACTTCACATAAAAACCAACGCACTAGCTTATCCTATTTGCAACACATGCAAATCAAAGCATTATGCGAAAACCAAATGCAACCAAGCATAAGTTTAACCCATTCGCAACACATGCCAAATGGTTAACTCTCATGCAAAAACCAAATCTAAATGGTTTGAGCTCGAGTGAACGCGGAATGAGATCACCAACACATGATGAAGCTCAAGCTAGGGAACGACCCCTCTTAATAGCACGGCGATAAAAATCTTAGACTCAAAGACTACAAAGTCCTTAGCCTATCTAATTATACCTTCGCCGCCGCGCGCAAGCAATCCCCTTTGGGGTCTTTATGATCTTCACTTGATACTCCCCCGGGATCATCACTCGACTCCTCTTCTTGACTTCGGGATCTTCTCTTGACGCCCATCACCTCATGATGCCATCCTTGTCCCGTTTTCATCATCTCAATCATCTTTGGACCTAACTCAATCACAACTCATAAAATAGTTAGTCCAAGATGTATGGTTGTCTCAATTATCTCTTGCACTCCATTAACACATAATGGATGCCTTTAGATCAATTGAGCACAACCTAAATCAATTGAAATGATTTAAGTGTGTCTTAAGTACAATAATGCAACACATGCTTCATTATACTTAAGAACTATTTATTTGTCCTCAATTAATCACGGAGCACCATCAACGCATGATGAAGTGTTCGTTAATGATTAATAAGACAAATGAACTCAATTTAAATTATCATTTAAATTGATATGAGTATATATTAACTACACAAGTTTTCATATACTCATGTTGATGAAAAGTAATGATCCATTATATGTAAATTGTATGGAAATGATCATTACTCTAAATCATCAACTATAGAATACTCCACATGTATATGTGCATAAGTATGATTGACTTGGATATAATATGCACATATTCAATTTGATTGCATTGGAGCATATCCTTATAATTTCATGAGTATACTATAACTAGGCAATTCAAATATATACTCAAGGATTTAGTTTCTTTGTCTTGATCCTTATATGTGTCAATAAAGAATCGATCAATACAAAGAGACTTTCAAGTTAAACTACAAACTCCCCCTAAATATGTGCATCCATGTAATATATGGATTGAGAAACATAATGCACATTTTGTGGTTAATATAATGGGGACATTCATATTTCAACTTGACTCCAAAGTATGCAACTAATACTAGAATGAATATGCAAACATACCTTGGGTTTTCCATTTTTCAATGCGATGAGACTAATCAAAGATATTCTAAATAAACAAGTTAGTCTCGACATAAGATTTGTCATTAATAACAAAATCACATTAATGGATAATCTCAATATTAGATTTGTCATTAACACCAAAACCATAACTAATGAAGGTTGAACTTACATTTATTAATAGAGAAAGTTTGGGTAAATATTTGCTTATCCATTTACTTTCATCAATAGCTAACCGCTGTCTCTCTGCCCTTAAATATCCAAATCAGCCGCTCTACTTTCAAAACAATTTCAATTTAAGTCTAGAAATAACTATGCAATGGGAAAAATACATGTGGTGGCAATGAGACATTGGTTGCGCTTAAGTTAGCAACATTTAGGTATAATAAATCATATATTGAAGGCTACTGAGGTTATGGATTTTTTTTTCATTTTTTCAGGAATCAGGAATAATAGAGAACTAATGACTGCGAATAGAGCATTCTCTATTATTATACGATTATCCATAAGGAGAACTATGATAACTCTTATATTGCCAACAATGAGGGTCGTTTCCAGCGATGGTTATACTATTTCTACTTTTCTTAGTCAAAGTCTAGAAATATTTAGTTTCCCTAAGAATTAAATTTATGGTACAACTGTCTACAAGCTAGATTTCTTCCTCTTCTATTTGATTATACATTGTTCTATATTAGAAGTATGATTTCGCAATCAAACAAGTGTTGCATCATGGACCTATTGTAAAATATAGAATAAACATATCATAATAAATGTGTCGGCGTATTCCACCTGACAAGACCCCGTCAACGAACAGGGTTGACCTCTCCCTAGACGGAAGGTATGGTTTGGTAGAGGGCGTCTTCGTGGCTGGAAACCCTAATGTCTCTCACGATGGATTCTGGAAATCAAAAGACTAATGGACACGGCGATGTACCCAGGTTCAGGCCCCTAGCTCGGGTAATGGCCCTACATCTTGCTGGTTCTTTGTTGAGGAAATGTGAAGGGGATTACAATGGTTTTTTACAGCTTGGGTGAGTTCTCTCTTCTTCTTTCAGCCTCTCGATCTTTCGTCCTCTTTCCGGCCCCCTCGTCCCATGCACCGAGGCGCCCTTATATAGACGGGTTGGCCCGGATAGGGGAGAAGGAGACGCATACTTATCTACAATACATTAATTACACCCATCATTCCAACTTCCACGTTGACCCACGACTCATTTATTACGTACGCCTCCGTGGCCTTGTCCTTGAAACCTCATTTAATGTCGGTGTGTGGCCTCGCCTGGTCCGCTCGGGATATGACGCTCCTGCGACGGGTTTGGTAAGAGGCGTCAGAGGGACAAGCCGTCGTCGTGTCGATAGTAGAATCCTTCACAATTAATGACCCTGACACAAGGCGCCAGGGTAGGGAAACTTCGAGGCGAAGGCTTCCTCTCATTCTTGTGGTTGCCTCCGTAACCTGACAAGGGGGGCCCAGACGGCCGCCCACTTACCAGGCCGCCTCATAAGGTCGCCGCCCGGCGCCACACGGCCGCCGCCCATGCAGCGGTCGTGATCGCCCGGCTTCCGCCAGGCCACGTGGCTCCTCGCCCGTGCATGCGTGATCGCTGGCTCGCCCGCCAGGAGCCGCTTCGCCGCCGCGGCGAAGCGTGGCGTGATCGCCTCGCTGCCGCTAAAGGCCACGCTGGCTCTCGCCGTGGCGGCATGATCGCCCACCGCCTCCCAGTCGCCAAGTCTGGGCAGCCGCTTTTGGGCCTATTACTTCTACGGCGGAGAGGGTACCGCGGTGCAAAGTACACCGACAAAATGAATCAGATATTCTAAGAAATAAAAATTTCTTCAACTTTAAAAAATAATTGCTCGTCAGTAGCATAGACAAATGCTTATTCAATAACTAATCTAAACTGCTAAAGAGGCTCATAAGAAATTTGTGACATCGACTAGCAAAATAAATGATATAAAATAACTAATGAATTACCTACAATATGAACAATATAATGGATTACTCAAAGTATGAACAATGTAGAAAAGTAGAGGGAATTCTTTCTTCCTATCTTGTTGTATTTTTTCATGCATACAACCCTCTATTTATCGATAACATGAGAGGTTTGAACTAAGTAAAGAGTTACAAGAATTGATACTATGTAGGTTTCATAGTAATGGCATGGAGTTTCTCCTTCAATTGATACATGAGAGTTTCTCCTAAAAGGGGTTATGGACATCCATTTAAAACAATACTTTGTAACACTCCCCCTTGGATGTCCATTAATTTGTGAATATGTATGCCTCGTTAAAAACCTTACCAAGGAAAAATCTAGTGGGAAAAAACCATGGTTAAGGGAAAAGGAGTACATAACATATTCACTCCCCCTGATCACTTAAGATCTCTGAATTGATAAAGTCCAATCATATTGGTCAATTTCTTGAATGTTGTAGTAGGAAGTGCTTTTGTGAATAAATCGGTGAGATTCTCACATGAGCGAATTTGCTGGACTTTCAGAACACCATCCTTTTGAAGGTCATGAGTGAAGAAAATTTTTGGTGATATATGCTTCACTCTGTCCCCTTTGATATATCCCTCCTTCAGTTGAGAGATTCATGATGCATTATCCTCATATAAAATGGTTGGCTCTTCCTTGTCTAAAAGTAGGCCACATGATCTTTTAATATGCCCTGTCATATTTCTTAACCAAACACATTCTCTACTAGCTTCATGGATTGCCAAAATTTCTGCATGGTTAGATGATGTTGCCGCTATAGTCTGTTTCATTGAACGCTATGATATAGCAGTGCCACCACAAGTAAAAATATATCTAGTTTGTGATTGACCATTATGGGGATCAATAAATACCCTGCATCTGCAAAACCAACTAACTCTTTTTTGTATGCATCAGAAAAATATAAACCCATATCATTTGTACCTTGAAGATAACGAAATATATGTTTGACGCTGTTCCAATGTCTTCTTGTAGGACATGAGTTGTATCTTGCTAATAAGTTGACTGCAAATGCGATATCAGGTCGTGTATGAGTAGAAATATATATAAGTGCACCTATGGCACTTCAGGGCCAAGAATTTCTTCATTATTATCTGGAGGTCGGAAAGGATCTTTAGTTATATTAAGCGATCTTACAACCATTGGGGTACTTAAAAGGTGTGCTTTATCCATATAAAATTGTTTCAAAATTTTATCTGTATAAGTCGCTTGATGAATAATAATTCCATTCTTAAGATGATCAATTTGTAATCCAAGGCAAAACTTTGTTTTTCCAAGATCCTTCATCTCAAATTCTTTCTTTAAGCATTCAACTGCATTTGAGATCCCTTTAGTTGTTCCAATCATATTTAGATCATCAACATATACAGCAATATCACAAATTCATCTCCAGATCTTTTTATGAATACACATGGACAAATGGAATTGTTTGTGTATCCTTCTTTTATCAAATATTCACTGAGACGATTATACCACATTCGTCCGGATTGTTTTAATCCGTATAATGACTTTCTCAGTTTAATTGAATATTGTTCTCGAGAACCTGCTGCTTCTGGCAGTTTGAATCCTTCGGGGATTTTCATATAAATATCACTATCTAGTGATCCATATAAGTATGTTGTAACAACATCCATCAGACGCAAGTCAAGGCATTCCTTTATTGCCAGACAGATAAGATATCTAAAAGTTGTTGCATCCATCACGGGAGAGTATGTTTCTTCATAATCTATACCAGGTCTTTGGGAAAAGCCTTGGGGAACTAATCGTGCCTTGTATCTTGTAACTTCTCCTTTCTCATTCCTTTTTCGCACAAAGACCCATTTGTAACCAATAGGTTTTACACCATTGGGTGTACGAGCTACAGGCCCGAAAACTTCTCTATTTGTCAGAGAATTCAATTCTACCTGAATTGTGTCTTTCCATTTTAGCCAATCATTTCTTTGTTTGCATTCCTCGATTGATCGAGGTTCTTGATCCTCATTACCGTGTATAATTTCTAGCGCTACATTATATGCAAATGCATCATTGACGTCAATATCACGGTTCAAAAGTTTTCCTGACATGACATAGTTTAATGAGATCTCAGTTTGTGTAGAATCAGGTATCTGTATTTCTTCCGAAATAGTATTATTAGTCATATCATTCATCTCTTCAGGAGATTTTCCTTGGGCTATTATTTCCTCAACTTGACTATCTTTAGCTCCTTTTCTTCTTCGAGGATTTTTATATTTCGAGCCCAATGGTCTACCACGTTTTATGGTAGGTTTTGTCTCATTTGCAATAGCTGGTTGTCCTTTTGGGACACTAATTTTTTCAGGAGCATTAGCAGCTGGAATATATGACTTTGTCACTCATTTCAAATCTGTAAAAGCATCAGGCAAATTATTCGCTAAATTTTGTAGATGAATTATCCTTTGAACTTCATGGTCACATTGTCTTGTGCGAGGATCAAAATGAGATAATGATATTCCAAACAATTTCCTTATTTAGCTGGTTCATTTCTCCCCCTAATGTTGGGAAATTTGATTCATCAAAATGACAGTCAACAAATCTAGCTGTAAATAAATCTCCAGTTAATGGCTCAAGATATTTTATTATAGAAGGGGATTCATACCCAACATATATTCCCAACCTTCTTTGTGGTCCCATCTTCGTGCGTTTTTGTGGAGTAATTGGAACATATACTGCACAACCAAAAATTCTTAGATGGGATATGTCTGGCTCTTTTCCAAATACTAACTGTAATGGAAAAGAAGTATGATAACTTGTTGGCCCGATGAATTAATGATGCCGCATGCAAAATAGCATGGCCCCAAGTCGATGTTGGGAGTTTTGATTTCATAAGTAACGGTCTCGCAATTAATTGGAGCCGCTTATAAAGTGATTCTGCAAGACCATTCTCGTATGAACATGTGCTACGTGATGCTCAACATTTATTCCAATTGACATGCAATAATCATTGAAACTTTTTGAGGTAAATTCACCAAAGATTATCCAAACATATCGATTTAATAGGATAATCTGAAAATTGTGCTCGTAATTTTATTAATTGGGCTAACAATCTCGCAAACGCCAGTTGCGAGTTGATAATAAAGAGACATGTGACCATCTAGTCGATCGTCAATCAAAACCATAAAATATCTAAATGGACCACTTGTCGGATGAATAAGTCCGCATATATCTCCTTGTATGCGCTCTAGAAAATCAAGGATTCAAATTTCTATTTTAGCCGGTGATGGTCTTACAATCAATTTTCCTTGAGAACATGCCACACATGAGAAGTCATTGATCAAGAATCTTCCGGTTCTTCAACATATGTCCACACGAAGTATTTATAATTTTCCGCATCATTGTTGATCCGGATGGCCTAATCGGTCATGCCATACAATAAATTCATTATGGTTGGTAAACTTCTGGTCTACCACCATATATGATTCAATTTTATCAATCTTTTGTATAGTACAAACTAGATAATAATGATGGCAATTTTTCCAATACATTTTTCTTACCCGATGACATATTTGTAATGTTAAGGTATTCCCTATTTCCTTCATTAATTGTCTCAATGTGATATCCATTTTGGCGGATATCTTTAAAACTCAATAGATTTCTTTGAGACTTTGGGGAATACAATGCTTCTTTCACACTTATTTTTGTCTTACCGGGTAATAATATTATGGCCTTTCCGGAGCCCTCTATCAAATTTGCACTCCCAGATACGGTATTGATACTTCCATTATGCATCGTTAATTCATGAAAATACCTTTTATTTTTAAGAATAGTATGTGTTGTTGCACTGTCTACAACACATATATCTCCACCATTTACCAGCATTTTTTCCATTCACTTCAAAAGAAAATTTTAATTAGATAAATGAGCATTATAACATAAAATTCATTAACACATAAAACATTACAACCATAATTCAATACATAATATATTATATTTATTCTCGAACAAAAACATAACATGTTTGCATTATTAAAGATGTAACATATAAAATTTATTCTTGTACAAATAACTACTTAAAAAAATTATTCTTAAATAAGAAAATCAGAGACATCTAGATGAGTTGTATCATGTTGGCCGCTGTTTTCTTCTTGAGTTCCTTTTAAGCGATTGTTGATAGAGATCCACGAGGTGCTTTGGCGTACGACAGTTACGCGACCAATGATTTTTGCCTCCACAACGATAGCATATATTTTCATGTTTATAATTTTTATTTTTCCCTATATCTCCCTTTTCTTGCCTCTTCTGGGGACCATTTGTATTTTTGAAGAAAACATTATAATTTCCTCTACCACGACCTCGTCCATATCCACGACCACGACCACGTCCTCGGCCGCGCCCTCTATTGTTATTATTATATCTTGTCGCATTCGCTTCAGGGAATAGACTTGAACCAGTTGGACGAGCCTCATGGTTTTTCATCAAAAGCTCATTATTTTGTTCAGCCACAAGTAAACAAGAAATAAGTTCATAATATTTCTTGAACCCTTTTTCCCGATATTGCTGCTGTAGGAGCAAATTCGAAGCATGGAATGTGGAGTATGTTTTCTCCAACATTTCCTCATCCGTAACCTTTTCTCCACACAACAAAAGTTGTGAAGTGATTTTGAACATGGCTGAATTATACTCACAAACGGTTTTATAATCTTACAACCTCAAGTGCAACCAATCATACCGAGCTTTAGGGAGAATTATAGTTTTCTGATGGTCATACCTTTCCTTTAATATGTTCCAAAGAACAAGGGGATCTTTCACCGTAAGGTATTCAGCTTTTAACCCTTCATGGAGGTGATGGCGAATAAAGATCATGGCTTTAGCCTTTTCTTGGTTAGACGCCTTATTTACCTCCTTGATTGTTTCGCCGAGGCTATTTGCATCTAGATGGATTTCGGCATCAAGCACCCAAGACAAATAATTTTTGCCCGTAATATCCAAAGCCATGAATTCAAGTTTTGCAAGATTCGACATAGTAAACTACAATACATAGAAATGCAAACTATGAATTATAGTGTGTGAATTAAACAAGATAGAATAGGGATTGAAAGAATACTTTACCTTAGAAAACAACGATCAAAGTATTTTTAGTATGTGAAATTTACGATAGCCTTTTAGAGGCGATCGTGCTGATAACGTGATATAAAATAACTAATGAATTACCCAAAGTATAAACAATATAGTGGATTACTCAAAGTATGAACAATGTAGAAGTAGAGGGAATTCTTTCTTTCTTTCTTGTTGTATTCTTTCATGCATACAACCCTCTATTTATAGATAACATGAGAGGTTTGAACTAAATAAAGAGTTACAAGAATTGATACTATGTAGGTTTCATAGTAATGGTATGGAGTTTCTCCTTCAATTGATACATGAGAGTTTCTTCTAAAAGGGGTTATGGACATCCATTTAAAACAATACTTTGTAATAATAAAGGAATATTTGGGGGACTAGTTCAGGTCTGTCCTGGGTGTCATTTTGGAACTTCTCGAGCTCAATCCCAAGAAGATCATGTTCATCCTTAAGAGTGTTTCCATATCCGAGAAGGTCCATTTGTAACTTTTTCATAGGATCAAGAGCCATATCATCACACTTCTCGGAAGTCTGCGTCAACAATAGGTTGAGTGACAAATTGTGCCTCAACATTATTCCCTTGTGAAAGACCATGTGGACGTCTATCCTTGTGTGTGATGAGTAATTGACAAGAGTTGAGCTTGGTTTGATTTGAAATTGAGTTTGATTTGAATTGGATTTCGATTTGAAGCAATTTAAGTGTTGGTTGCTTTTCCTAGAGCTACCCGCTTGGAGCGGTAGCATCGGACCGTTGAGAGAAATTATGTTTGATTAATGATTTTGGGATAATCATTGAATATCTTTGTGGGCATTGCTATGTGAAAGGTTTTTCCTTGTCTTTGATGGTTGCAGGGCGACGGTGTGTAACATTCCGTTTTTCGAATTCTTGGAATTTGAATTTAAAAACCCGAACCCGTGGAATTTTATTTGAAATTAATCCAGCTTAATTTAAATTTTCCAAAGCAAAAAGGATTTAATTTGAATAAACTATAACTCAAATTAATTATTTCTTATTTTATTTGGGTTCCTTGTGCTTCATTTGATTTTTCTGAATTTTTGGGGATTTTTTCGAATTTATTTGTTATTTGTTTGAATTTATTGAAGCTTACTCGGATTTTATGGAATTTATTAATTCGGAAAATCAATTTCTAAAATTTTCCTTCTGTGCGGGCCTTCCTTTGTTCCTTGTGACATGTTCTTCGTACGGCCCAACCCAAATTAAACCCTAAGCACCTAACGATCTCAAATTGTCGATCCCCATCGTTCGGACACCGACGAGCCACGTCGCCCTAGAGTCTTGCCGCCTGCAAGGGCAAGCCCTACCTGCCGCCGCCTTGCTTTCCGTGTCGTTTTCCCGCACCCCTATGCTATTTAAGGCACTGTAGCAGCCGTCTCTAGGGTTCCCTCTCTGTGCCGCTTCTTTTCCCTCAAGTCTCGCCGGTGGAGACGCCGTCCCGTGGCCGTGCGACCTCGCCGGAGTACCTCCTCTCTTCCGAAGTCTTCCGCCGTGTTTTCCTCTCGCACCGGTGAGTCTCCAGCGACAATCTTGGTACCGTTGAATTCCTCATGTCATCCTCTCTCTGATCCGCATCATTTGGTGGCTAGCCGTCGTTTCTTCGCCGTTTCCCGTGCCTTCTTCCTCGGTTCCGGCGGGTCTGCGCCGCCACTCGACGCCGACTCTCTCCGTCAATCTCCACCGCCCGATCGAGGCTCGACGGTCCAGATCTACGCCGCACTGTGTCGGTAAGCCCTGAGCAGCCTCGCCTTGTCATCCGCCATGTCATCGCCATGTGTAGCACATAGTATGCCACCTCACCGCCACGTGGTCGCCACCACAGCGCCATCTCACCACCCCGTACGCTACGGCCTTACGTGTTAGCCATGTCTGCGCCAAGTCACGCCACATCAGCCCTGCACCGCACACTTGTCGGCCACATGGCGCCGTGTCAGCACCTGAACGGCCGTGTGTCTGCCATGTATGCGCCACGGTGTTGCCATGTCGGCCCTAGATCGTCACGTGTGCGCCACCTCACGGCTGAAGCACTGCGTGTCGCCTTAGCATGCCACGTGCAAGCCACGTATTGACCACATCACCGCCGTAGCATGCGTGTCACGCTGCGTCCACACCACATCGTCGCCACGTCACCAACACCGCACACATGTCATGCCACGTCATCGCCACATCAGCGAGAACACTCCCGTTCGCCACGTCAGCGCCACGTGGATGCCACGTGTGTGCCACGTCACGCCACGTGTGCCCTAGTGCTCGCGTGCCCGCCACGTCACCGCACGCCTTCTCGGTGAACTTAGTTCATGTAGACCGTGTCTATGACACATGGACCCCGCATGTCAGTGGCATGCCATTTATTCTTTTCTGATTTATTACCGATAAAATCCGAATCCAGCCAATCACAAGTCGCCACGTGTCAACTTTTTCCATTTTTCCGATTTTCTCTCCCGAGAAACTTTGGAAGCCCCGTTCTCCTCCGTTCGAACTCCGATTTGAACGATTCAAATTTCTAAATTCATTTAAAATCAAGATTTATCTGTTGGTGTCATTTTTATGAATTTTTGAATTTTATTTATTTCTGTGTATTTATTGTTTTGTCTCGTTTTGCGTGTTCCGCGTGTAGACGACGCGCCGGTTGAGAGAGAGGAGTATCCAGCGGAGGCTACAGCAGCAGTAGAGGGTGAAGGCAAGTCTCCCTTGACCATTTTGAACCCAAGTTTATGAAATGCTATTTTGTCTCTTAAATTATTGCATGCTTATTATTTGCGTACTGTACTTTAATGTCATTTTAAATGCATTAGATAGATGCCAAATTGTTATACCCACATTGATATTCATTTTGACAACCATTGACACCCTAGGAAAATTAATTACTGTTAATAATAATCAGTTTCGTAGTATGGGACTCAGAGAAAATGCTTAGCCATGCTTAATCACGCCGATTACCTTACCATTATGGAAATGCTTTCATCTTTGATTCAAATGGAATTGTGAAAATATGGCAATTGGTGTTGCGGTATTAATTTGAAATTAAAAGTGAAAAAAATGGTTTAGACCGGGGCGGATGGGTTGAATGGCGGGTGCGGGACGCACAAAATTTTGGAATGTGATTGTCCGCCCTAGTCAATTAAGGACCGATCGTGTGGACACCATGGGCCATGCTATACAGTACAACCACATGTCTATATGGGTACGACCTGGCTAAGTAATTCGCATGTATCGTTATTTGACTTCGCCCGATGAGGTCATGCGGGTTTGTCGGTCGACACTTGCAAGGCGCAAGAGGGGCTTCGATGGTGGAGGTAGCCCTACCAATGTGGAACCTTAGCGGGTGAAGTCGGTAGCGGTATATGCATTGTAAAGGCCTTGTCATGATCTCCCTGCCGACACACCAAAGGAAGTGTGTTAATTGCATGCTTGGCGCAAAGGGTTGATCATGTCGTGTGGGTAAAGTGTACCAGCTCTGCAGAGTCTTTAAAACTACTTGAGTAGCCGTGCCCACGGACAAGGGCAAGCGTGGAACGCTTTCACATAGTAGATTTTCTGGTTTTTGGTTTTAAATGAAAAATGAAGGATTTGGTTTAAAAATGAAAATGTGGTTGGGAATCCGCGAGCGGCTGGAGCTTCCGGATATTAGTTTGGCGGCTAGAGCCAACCAGGTAGTCGAAACCTGGAAAATTGTTATACTTCAAAGTCAATTAAATTATGCTATTTACATTTTGTTAAATGCTGCTTTATGAAATTATTACTTGTATCTACATTTCAATTTCGCTTTATGCAAATGAACCCTATATGCTTCCTTTGTTCAAGCCATGCATTTAGTTATTGCATTATGTTTCCGAGACTTGCGAGTATGTTGCATACTCACCCCGTATTTCATTGCGGGGCTGCTTATTCCATAAAGCAGATGATGGGCCGTTCGACATTTGTGCTGGAGACTTTGAGGAGGAGGACGACACGTTCTTCTAGGGAGCGCACTCCAGTCGGTTGCCTGTGGGCACACTGAGTGGCTCAATTTTGTTCTACATTTCTGCTGTTACTTTTACACTTCAGCCGTAAGGCTTCATACTTGTAATAATGTGATGATGGATGTTTATGTTGTTGCACTCTTTTGCTTAATACTGTTATGAACTTTATGATATGTCTGTGTTATCATCACTGTATGACTGTGTGTGCTAGCTGATCCTGGACTAGCACGGTTGAAACACAGAGGGGTCGGATTTGGTAATCCGGGTCCCGACAGAGGTGGTATCAGAGCCATATCGACTGTAGGTCGCAACCCTAGTTAGAATGGTCGTTAGAATTTCAAAATTATTTTCTAAATCAAACCAACGAATTTGAATTTAGAAGTTGGTCTCCTCTTATCTTATTCTTAGGTTCTTACTCCTTTCCTTTTCTGAATGTTATTTTGAAATTTAAATTTGATCTCATCCCCTGAAATTTCTTTAAGTGTTCGGTCGACTGCAAGATCGGTGAAAGGACTGCTAGAAGGATCAAGATGACGGAAGACCGTTCAAAAGGACCCCTATGAGGATTAAGTTTTAGTGCCCATCACAACCCATCTTCGCTTAGTAAACGGAGTTTATTGGTTTTATTGCTTGTTTGTTTGGGTGTGTTGTGCACCTGCCCTAGGCATTGTGCTGCAGCCACCCTTTGTTGGAGCTTTCGTTTTCCGTCTCGCCTAGAATGGCTACCTATTTCCCTTCTTTCCGTATCTTTTGCTTTTCCCTCTCATGTGTAACTAACTTTTCCTTGGCCATTACTTCAGATGGATAGCCAAGGGAGTGGCCGCAGAGGCAGAGGCAGAGGCAGAGGCCGTGGTCGTGTCCCTAGCAAGGCCAACCAGCAGCAGGATTCCACATATCGCCGAGCACATCGAGGTCGGTGTTGCCGCCGCCACCGCCGCCACCTGTTCCACCTCAGATGGCCGATATGCCGCAATTGATGGTGATGCAGCTTCAGCTACTGCAGACCATGGCACAGAACATGGCGAACCACCTCACCCACGGCCCGGTGCGGCTTTTTCACCGCGGATAAGCTTGGCGAGTTCATGAGAACTCGCCACCTCGCTTGTCAAGGGAGAGCCTTTGGAGGCGAGCGGTCGGCCGAGAAACATTGAGAAGAAGCTGCAGCTTGCCCAGTGTACTGATCGTGAGAGGGTGCTCTACGCCAGCCATCAGCTGGATGGCGTAGCCGCCACTTGGTGGGACAACTATTGTGCTGCTCATCATGATGCCCAGGCGATCACTTGGGAGGAGTTCTCTGAGGCCTTCAGGACTGCTCATGTACCAGCGGGCATCATTGAGATGAAGAAGAGGGAGTTTCGGAGGCTTCGTCAGGGGAGCCAGAGTGTGTCTGAGTACCTCAGTCAGTTCACTCAGCTGGCAAGGTATGCGCTTGAGGATGTGGCCACTGACAGCGCCAAGATCTGGAGGTTCATGGAGGGTCTGGACCCCGACATCAAGGTGCAGCTGGTCACGTTTGACTTCCCCAACTTTCAGCACATGGTGAACAAGGCCCTAGTGCAGGAGGATGTTCAGCGCCAGCCAGCCGAAGTCACGCAAGAGGAAGATGGCCTTCCAGTCTCACCAGGGAGCCAGTGGATCTCGCCAGCGCTTCCCACCGCAGCGGGGTCGCGGGACACCTATCCAGGGAGCACCGCACACACCTTACTCTGGACCTCGCCCGATCGCTCGGGGACTGCAGCGGTTGCGGCCTTCGGCAGAGGGGGAACACCAAGGTGCAGGAGTCGGTGCTTTCATCGCCACCGGTGGTCACTATGCGGCGTTGTCCACAGAGACGCCAGCCAGTGACACCGGTGCCGTTCAGCTTGGGAGCCAGCTCAGCCAAGACTCCACCAGCTCAGGGTTCAGGGCATGGAGCGCCGCACACTCCGAGAGCACCTCAGACTTTCGGGAGAGGGCGTGTCAACCACGTGACTGCAGAGGAGGCTCAGGAGGCACCAGATGTGGTATCTGCACGCTTTTGTCAATTCAATTCCCCACCAGTCTTGTTTGATTCTGGAGCGTCACATTCGTTTATCTCCAAGTGTTTTGTTGATCAATTTGGTTTGGAGTTTTTCCCTCTCAAGAGCCCTATGATAGTGCAATCTCCGGGCAGGGAAATGAAAACTGATTTGGTGTGCCCTAGTGCAACCATAGAAATCAATGGGGTGAAATTCCTGGCAAATCTCATCCTTCTGAGTCAAAGGAATAGATGTCATCCTCGGGATGGATGGCTAGTCAAGTTCCAAGGTCGATTGATTATGTCAGCAGAGCCATCACTCTCACCAATGCGTAAGGCACTCAAGTGGAGTGTATGTCCGATCACCCTCGGTAGGAAGTGCACCTTAAATCACCAAAGAAGTCACTTTGGAGAGTGTGCTCGTGGTGGCGAGTACCCGATGTATTCCCGAGGATCTGCCAGCATGCCGCCTCGACGGAGATCGAGTTCGCATAGAGCTTGTTCCTGCATGCACTCCGATTTCCAAGAGGCCATACCGCATGCCAGCGAATGAGCTCGCGGAGGTGAAGAAGCAAATAGAAGAGCTGCTAGAGAAGGGGTTCATTCGTCCGAGTTCGTCGCCTTGGGGAGCGCCAGTGCTGCTAGTGAAGAAGAAGGACGACAGCTTGAGGATGTGCGTTGATTACAGAGCTCTGAATGAAGTCACCATCAAGAACAAGTATCCACTGCCTCGGATTGAGGATTTGTTCGATCAGCTGAAGGGAGCCTGCATATTCTCCAAGATTGATCTGCGATCGGGATACCATCAGGTGAAGATCAGACCGCAGGACATTCCGAAGACCGCCTTCACCACTCGGTATGGGCTGTATGAGTACACAACATGTCCTTTAGTCGACCAATGCCCCGATATTTCATGAATCTGATGAACAAGGTGTTCATGGACTATCTGGACAAGTTTGTGGTAGTGTTCATCGACGACATACTTATCTACTCTCGAGATGAGTCCGAGCATGCTGGACATTTGAGGTTGGTCTTAGAGAAGCTCCGAAGTCACCAGCTGTATGCCAAGTTCAGCAAGTGCGAGTTCTGGTTGACAGAGGTTGCTTTTCTGGGTCACGTCATTTCTGCCGGAGGAGTCTCAGTTGATCCGGGAAAAGTGAGAGATGTGCTTGATTGGAAACAGCCCAAGTCAGTGCCGGAGATCAGGAGTTTTCTGGGTTTGGCGGGTTATTACAGGAGATTCATCGAGGGTTTCTCGAAGATTGCTAGACCGCTTACCCAGCTGCTGAAGAAAGAGAAGAAGTATGAATGGACTGAGGATTGCGAGCAGAGCTTTCAGGAGTTGAAGAAAAGGTTGACGACAGCCCCAGTGCTAGTCTGCCCGGATATTCAGAAAGGCTTTGAGATCTACTGTGATGCTTCACGGCAGGGTTTGGGATGTGTTCTAATGCAGGGAGGCAAGGTCGTCGCATATGCTTCGCGGCAATTGCGACCACATGAGGCGAATTACCCGACCCATGACCTGGAGTTGGCTGCGGTTGTGCATGCGTTGAAGATCTGGAGGCACTATCTCATTGGAAACAGATGCGAGATCTTCACAGACCATAAGAGTCTGAAGTACATCTTCACTCAAGCAGATCTGAACTTGAGGCAAAGAAGATGGTTGGAGCTGATAAAGGACTACGACGCAGGCATTCACTACCATCCTGGTAAGGCGAATGTGGTTGCTGATGCTCTGAGCCGAAAGAGTCATTGCAACACTTTGATGGTTCAGCCTGCTCTGCATGAGGAGTTTCAGCGCCTGAATCTGGAATTGGTAGAGGAAGGGTCAGTTGCTGCTTTGGAAGTTCAGCCGACTCTGGTGGACCAAATCAAGAAGCTGCAGAAGTCTGACAAGGAAGCCGCGAAGATCAAGGAAAGAATCAAGGAAGGAAAAGCCCCGGGATTCTCAGAAGATCAGGAGGGTACAGTTTGGCTTGGGAAGAGCATCTATGTGCCGAACCAGAAAGAGCTCAAGCAGCTGATACTGAAGGAAGCGCATGAGTCAGCCTATTCGATTCATCCCGGCAACACCAAGATGTATCATGACCTTCGGGGTGTTTATTGGTGGCCGAGAATGAAGAAGGAGATTGCTGAGTTTATTGCCTTGTGCGATGTGTGTCAGCGAGTCAAAGCCGAGCATCAGAGGCCAGCCGGTTTGTTGCAGCCATTGAGAGTGCCTGAGTGGAAGTGGGAAGAGATTGGCATGGACTTCATCACAGGACTTCCGAGGACCAGGTCAGGCTATGACTCGATTTGGGTTGTCGTGGACCGATTGACGAAGGTTGCACATTTCATACCGGTGAGGACAACCTATCTGAGGATAAGCTAGCGAGTCAGATATGTCTCGGATTGTGTGTATGCATGGCGTGCCCAAGATGATCGTGTCTGATCGGGCCAGCCAATTCACATCTAGATTTTGGCAAAAGTTACAAGAAGCATTAGGCACCAATCTGAATTTCAGTACAGCTTATCACCCATGCGGATGGATGATGAGCGGGTGAATCAGATTCGAGGACATCTTTGAGAGCTTGTCGCTGTCCAATGCAACGGTTGGGATCGAGATGTTGCCATATGCGGAGTTCTCGTACAACAACATTTATCGTGCCGCCTGCGATGGCACCGTTTGAGGCTCAGATGGGAGGAAGTGCAGACACCGCTCTGTTGGCACGATCAGAGATCGGCGAGTGTTTGGTCCGGATATTCTGCAGCAGTGAGGATCAAGTGAAGATGATTCAGGAGAGGTTGAGGACAGCGCAGCCTTGATCGGCGTAAGAGCTATGTAGATAATCGCAGAAGGGCGTTGACTTTTGCTCCTGGTGATCACGTGTATCTGAAGGTTTCTCCGCTCAAAGGGATGCGTCGATTCGGAGTTCGTGGCAAGTTGGCATCGAGATTCATTGGACCTTTCCCGATTCTAGCCAGAAGAGGAAAAGCGGCGTATCAGCTGGAGTTGCCACCTCAGATGTCCAATGTGCACGATGTATTCCATGTGTCACAGTTGAGGAAGTGTCTCCGAGTGCTAGAGCAGCAGATGCGCGTTGAAGATGTGGAGCTGCATGAAGATCTCACATACCCTGAGTACCCGATCAAAATACTGGATGAAGCCGAGCGCAGAACCAGGAACAAGTCGATCAAGTTTTACAAGGTGCAGTGGAGCAACCATCCCGAAGAAGAAGCCACCTGGGAGCGCGAGGAGGATCTTCGAGCGGACTACCCCAGCCTTTTTCCCTGGTTAGTCTCAAATCTCGGGGTCGAGATTTCTTGTTAGGGGGTAGGTTTGTAACATTCCGTTTTTCGAATTCTTGGAATTTGAATTTAAAAACCCGAACCCGTGGAATTTTATTTGAAATTAATCCAGCTTAATTTAAATTTTCCAAAGCAAAAAGGATTTAATTTGAATAAACTATAACTCAAATTAATTATTTCTTATTTTATTTGGGTTCCTTGTGCTTCATTTGATTTTTCTGTATTTTTGGGGATTTTTTCGAATTTATTTGTTATTTGTTTGAATTTATTGAAGCTTACTTGGATTTTATGGAATTTATTAATTTGGAAAATCAATTTCTAAAATTTTCCTTCTGTGCGGGCTGGCCTTCACTGTTCCTTCGCGCGGCCCGTTACTGTGCACGGCCCAACCCAGCCGAAACCCTAAGCACACAACGCATCTCAGCCGTCGATCCCCATCGTTCGGACACCGACGAGCCACGTCGCCCTAGAGTCATTGCCTTGCGTCTGAAGCCCTACTCGCCGCCTTTGCTTTCCGTGTCGCTTTCCGCACCCTATGCTATTTAAGGCACCTTTATGTGACCGCCTCTAGGGTTCCTCTCTCTGCCGCTTCTTTTCCTCAAGTCTCACGGTGACGCCGCCCCGTGGTCAGGCGACCTCGTAGAGTACCTCTCTCTTCCAAGTCTTCCGCCGTGTTTTCCTCTCGACCGGTGAGTCTCCAGCGACAATCTTGGTACCGTTGAATTCTCATGTCATCCTCTCTCGATCCGTGATCATTTGGTGGCTAGCCGTCGCTTTCTTCGCCGCTTCCGTGCCTTCTTCCTCGGTTCCCGGGGTTCATGCCGCCACTCGACGCCGACTCTCTCCGTCAATCTCCACCGCCCGATCGAGGCTCGACGGTCCAGATCTACGCCGCCGTGGTCGGTAAGCCCCGAGCGACCTCGCCTTTGTCATCCGCCATGTCATCGCCATGTGTAGCACATAGTATGCCACCACCGCCACGTGGTCGCCACCACACGCCATCTCACCACCCCGCGCGCTACGGCTTTACGTGTTAGCCATGTCTGCGCCAAGTCACGCCACATCACCTCGCGACCGCACACTTGTCGCCACATGGCGCCGTGTCGCGACTCGAACGGCCGTGTGTCTGCCATGTATGCGCCACGGTGTTGCCATGTCGGCCCTAGATCGTCACGTGTGCGCCACCTCACGGCCGAAGCACTGCGTGTCGCCTTAGCATGCCGCGTGCAAGCCACGTATTGACCACATCACCGCCGTAGCATGCGTGTCACGCTGCGTCCACGCCACATCGTCGCCACGTCACCAACACCGCACACATGTCATGCCACGTCATCGCCACGTCAGCGAGAACACTCCCGTTCGCCACGCCGGCGCCACGTGGATGCCACGTGTGCCACGCCACGCCACGCGTGTGCCCTAGTGCTCGCGTGCGCCACGCCACCGCCGCCTTCTCGGTGAACTTAGTTCATGTAGACCGTGTCTATGACACATGGACCCCGCATGTCAGTGGCATGCCATTTATTCTTTTCTGATTTATTACCGATAAAATCCGAATCCAGCCAATCACAAGTCGCCACGTGTCAACTTTTTCCATTTTTCCGATTTTCTCTCCCGAGAAACTTTGGAAGCCCCGTTCTCCTCCGTTCGAACTCCGATTTGAACGATTCAAATTTCTAAATTCATTTAAAATCAAGATTTATCTGTTGGTGTCATTTTTATGAATTTTTGAATTTTATTTATTTCTGTGTATTTATTGTTTTGTCTCGTTTTTGCGTGTTCCGTGTAGACGACGCCACGGTTGAGAGAGAGGAGTATCCAGCGGAGGCTACAGCAGCAGAGAGGTGAAGGCAAGTCTCCCTTGACCATTTTGAACCCAAGTTTATGAAATGCTATTTTGTCTCTTAAATTATTGCATGCTTATTATTTGCGTCGTATTTTAATGTCATTTTAAATGCATTAGATAGATGCCAAATTGTTATACCCACATTGATATTCATTTTGACAACCATTGACACCCTAGGAAAATTAATTACTGTTAATAATAATCAGTTTCGTAGTATGGGACGGTAGAAAATGCTTAGCCATGCTTAATCACGTCGGTACCTTACCATTATGGAAATGCTTTCATCTTTGATTCAAATGGAATTGTGAAAATATGGCAATTGGTGTTGCCGGTATTAATTTGAAATTAAAAGTGAAAAAAATGGTTTAGACCGGGGCGGATGGGTTGAATGGCGGGTGCGGGACGCACAAAATTTTGGAATGTGATTGTCCGCCCTAGTCAATTAAGGACCGATCGTGTGGACACCATGGGCCATGCTATACAGTACAACCACATGTCTATATGGGTACGACACTCGCTAAGTAATTCGCATGTATCGTTATTTGACTTCGCCCGATGGTCTGCGGGTTTGTCGGTCGCGACACTTGCAAGGCGCAAGAGGGGCTTCGGATCGGGCGAGGTAGCCCTACCACGTGTGGAACCTTAGCGGTGAAGTCGGTAGCGGTATATGCATTGTAAAGGCCTTGTCATGATCTCCTGCCGACACACCAAAGGAAGTGTGTTAATTGCATGCTTGGCGCAAAGGGTTGATCATGTCGTGTGGGTAAAGTGTACCACTCTGCAGAGTCTTTAAAACTACTTGAGTAGCCGTGCTCACGGACAAGGGCAAGCGTGGGCAGCTTTCACATAGTAGATTTTCCGGTTTTGGTTTTAAATGAAAATGAAGGATTTGGTTTAAAATGAAAATGTGGTTGGGAATCCTCGAGCGGCTGGAGCTTCCGGATATTAGTTTGGCGACTAGAGCCAACCAGGTAGTCGAAACCTGGAAAATTGTTATACTTCAAAGTCAATTAAATTATGCTATTTACATTTTGTTAAATGCTGCTTTATGAAATTATTACTTGTATCTACATTTCAATTTCGCTTTATGCAAATGAACCCTATATGCTTCCTTTGTTCAAGCCATGCATTTAGTTATTGCATTATGTTTAGAGACTTGCAGTATGTTAGATACTCACCCCGCATTTCATTCTTGGGCCGCTTATTCCATAAAGCGATGATGGGCGTTCGACATTTGTCTTTGGAGACTTTGAGGAGGAGGACGACACGTTCTTCTAGGGGCGCACCCTGTCCGGTTGCTGTGGGCACAATCGAGTGGCTCGATTTTGTTCTACATTTCTGCATTTTACTTTTACACTTCACCGTAAGGCTTCATACTTGTAATAATGTGATGATGGATGTTTATGTTGTTGCACTCTTTTGCTTATATCGTTATGAACTTTATGATATGTCTCGTGTTATCATCATCAGATGATTGTGTGTGCTAGCTGATCCTGGACTAGCACGGTTGAAACACAGAGGGGTCGGATTTGGTAATCCGGGTCCCGACACGGTGCTAGGTCATGGTGAGGCGGAGGATGACCGGGACTAGGCGAGGAGTGTCGGAGGTCCAGACGGTCGGGAGATCGCCGAAAGATGATCGGAGATGGAGTCCGGGCAAGTCAAGAAGACAAGTAAAGGAGATGATGCTAGTTAGATGCCGCGTGGATCAATAAGGGCCGTCAGATTGCGGTCTAGTTGATAGGTTAGTGGGTCTAGGTAGTATGCTTTGAAAACCGTGCAAGAAAACCCGGTATGTGTATGGGTTTTGGGTTAGCTCTTGCATGGCTGTGTGTGTGGGTTAATCCTAGCCCTTAGATGAGTGCTCTAGGGTTGAGGGACTCATCCAAGGGTGGTAGGTGGCCCAAGAGTAGTATAAATAGGGGTGGAGGGGTAGCCTCCTCCCCTTGAAGGTTTGAGTTGCTTCTTTGAGCTTTGCCCACATGAAGTGAGACTTTGTAAACCTTCCCACCAGAAATACAAAAATTTTTTTTACATTATTGTGAATTTAAATTCCGCATTTACATTATGTCTTTACTTTACGCAATTTAAATTCAGCATTTACTTTACGCATTTACTTTCGCGTAATTTACTTTCTTGCAATTTGGATTTGCCTCCCCTCCTTCTAAATGCTGATCTTGGATGTTTTGAGTGTGTTCATTTGGTTTTACATCTCTTTTGCACTCTTGGATTGAGTAGAGATCATCTTTTCTTGCAAGTTGCAACTCTGTCCAGAACTTGTTCTTCGCGCAGTAGTTAGTGTTTGATTTTTAGAAAAATATAGAAAACTCCTTTTTGAGTGATTCTTATTGAAGAAAGTGCAGGACTCTCATATCCATCTATAGAAAAATTTTGGAGTCTACTGGTTGCACCGTTTGGGAGCCATGAGGTGAAAATCGAGCCCTAGACTTTCTGCTTGAAGTTCCTGACTGTCTGTGTTCTTAGATTTTTCATGTTTTTTATGTAAAGATTTTTGAGTTGAAATTTGGTGGAGTTCTTCATGACTCTTCTTCTCATGGGAAGAAAAATTCTCAAAATTTCTTGAGCTGCAGAAACCCACCAACCACCTGTTCAAATTGAGGACAGCTTCTGAAAATTCTGCTTTTGCTTTTCTGAAAGTGGCTTTTGTAATTTGAATTGATCTCCTTTCTAAAAGCAAGAGTTGAATTGATTCCTTCTCTTTTTGGACCCTAGACAACCAGAATTGTGACTCAAAAATCCCCACATATTTGATGGTACTTATCCATGTAAGTTAGGGGTACACATAGTTGTCTAGGTTTTCGGGTTTTTCACGATTTCCTTTGAGCGATCTTGTCGAGGTTTGATTTGGAGTATTTTGGGGGAGAATTTGTTTGCGACCATTCACCCCCCCTCTATTCGCCATCTCGATCCTTCACCTTGAGTCTAAGGTTCAATTATTTACGGAACTCCCATATACCTAAATTTCAGTTTCTAGTCTTTAATATAAATTTTAGAATTTATTAACTATTTTTTAGATTATTGAAAACTTTAGGGTCTAGAATGTAAAATTTCTTTGTCCCGTTAAATTTATGTAATTATGTGAAACTTTAGGGCCCTTTTCATAAAAATTAATCAAAACTTCATAGGTTAAAATGCAAAAGTGTCGTGGCTCATATAAAATGCTCTTTGGGCTGAAATTGAATGTGCCATATGGCCTGTCAATCTTCATGGGCCGGACCCGATCCGACCTCGCTGAATTGGGCTAGATTCGATTTGGTCCAATAGTTCGACTATACAATGGGTCTCTGACTGCTAGGGTTTCCCAAACCCTAGCGCCCAAGTGGCAGTGGTGGGTGAGGCATGGTGGGGCACGTTGCGCGAGGTGTGTCACGCTTCGAGTATGCTACTAGTTCGGTGGTCGGTGCGTCGTTACCCATTGAGGGCATGATGACTACTGATCTTCCTTTTTTTTTTCCTAAACAGTAACAGAGAACCTAATTCTGGTAATTGGATTAATCTAGTTTCTAATCGATGATTAAAAATGATTAATCTAGGTAATTAGGAAAATTAATATGTAGGATTAAAAATTGCTTAGATGTGATTAACTTATGTGTTATAATGTTACGTATGGCTTGTAGTAGTTTAATCGCTTGATGTTAGTCGAAATTTGATGCAGTGTACATTGATGTAGGCATACAATCTAGTTCGGCCACAGAGAGTTTTATGCTGATAACTTGTTGTAAAGCGACGACGATTGTCGGATATCAATCTCAACGCCAATAAAAAATAGACAAAGAACAATCATAATAGATAAACACAAAATATAGAAAGATCAACCCTTTTCTTATTATTGGTTGTAGATTGATTTTTTTGTACGATAGGATGCTATATTTATACCCACAACCATAGGTCTCAATAAAACTCAACAACTAGGACTAATTGTCCGGTTACATCTCTAACATAATACACGAGAAATGTTCACTGTATTAGCCTCCTATTTGTTTTACAATACTAGCCCCCATGCGAAGTGTTTTATAAAAATAGCCCTTCGGCCCGCACGTTTGGCGCACGGGGAGCAACTTCTGCTTTGCTAGGTCACGAAAGTCAGCTCCCACGCTCGACGCCACACCTCGTGCCATGCCCCACTGCTACCATGCCACCACGCTACGGGACACCGCCTCTCCACAGTATTGCAGCTACAGTACCTACGGCATTGTAGGAGGAAATTTGACATGGTGCACCCACCTCTGAGATTGATTTCTTGTGCTCTGGTACTGTGGCACGATGACTTCCTGTACAATCCGAGCATGGAATGTACCACATATCATGCCGTGCTCTCCATGCATGGAATGCGCGAGGCAGGCTGTTTTTGTAAAAAATTTCGTATTAGGGTCAGTACACTGTTCACTTCAAAACACGATGCTGCGAGACGCCCGCCATGTCAGATATCTATGCTACCCAAAATCACTATGCCGCATCACGTTAGCGTCGGACGCCACGAGTCAGTGGCACGGCAGCCTAGCGCCCTGCGGCCGTCCCGTCGGTGCGTGTACACGCACTGGGTGTGCGTAGGAGCCGGCCGGGTTGACTGAGTGGGTGGGTTGTTCGGTAGTTGGCGCGGGGAGCGCGCAGGCGCGGGCGGTGAAAGAAAGCGAGGGCAGTGGAGGAGGAACAAAACGACTGGCTGTCCGAACGGGGACGCCTCGTTCCTCTCATTCTCATCCTTCTCTCTCTCTCTCTCTCTCGTGCGCGCGTGACGCCTTGTACACGAGCGCGCTCGGCGTCGACCGACCAATCGCCGGCGGGGTGGGGCAACCTGATGCCGGCGCGGCCGTGATGGCGGCGCCGTCCGCCGGTGGCGGCGGCGGCGGGAGGGTCGTCCTCCTCGGCCGCCGCTGCCGCCGCGACGATCGGACCCCACGGGGTCGACGAAGGTGAGCACTCCCCTTCCTCCTCCCCGTTTGCTCGTCCTCCTCGCGCTTAGGGTTTGTTCGCGCGCGCGCGCGCGTGCTTGTGTGCTGTCGGGGAGTGGGGTGGGCTAGGTTTGATTGGCGTAGTCGTGTTGCGGTTTCAGGTTTTGATTGGGGGAAACTGGTTTCGCAGCTGCGGTGCTGGGGTTCGGATCGCGTGCGCGAGCGCGCTTGAAGTAATCGGGCAATGCTGACGGCACTGTGGTGTCGGTCGCCGTGTGGGGCAGCGTTCGAGCCCAGAGCGGTCACCCTGTTGGAGCGTGTCCAGTTAGGCAGCGATTCAATGAAAATCTAGGCGTTTGGGCTCTTATAGCATATTGAATACTTTGGTCATGTGGGATTGGAGTGCTGCGTCCGGTGGGAAAGGTGAGTCCTATGAGTGGAGCTGATATACTTGAGCCTTCAGGGTTCCTTCGATTGAGTTCCTCTTGCAATTGTGGTATGTTTTGTGCCAAGGATTTGAATGTGATGAGTTCTTCTATGTGGGTTTTGTTTCTGTGTCTCTTCGATCCTTGATGGGTTTATCGGGGCGGTTCTCTGTGGACAGTCAGAATCTCAATTGGGAAAGACATACAATTTTTGGAATATAGGAAGATGTTTCTGTGGGATTGTTTGGTTTTAAGAAAGAATGATGTGGGGAGGTGGCAAGTTGAGTACAGTAATACAGTTCATTTTCAAGCCAGGCAAAGCTGCTGCAATTGTGGACCAAGTTGTGCCGTGTGGTTCTAGTAAGAGATGGTGCCAGAGAGTTGTGTCATTTTGATTTGTTTTGCCTATGGTTTTCAAGTTGGGTGGGATTGTGGTTTGGGAATATTTCCAATAGGGTCAAAGCATTGGAGTTATTTATTGGCTAGGAAGGTCTTATTGTGAAGAGGAGCTCTTGGTTTGCCTTGATTTTGTGCCTTTTTTCTGTGTCAACCTTGCAATTGTTATTGAAGGGTTTGAGAATGGGTATTCTTATCTTTAGTTGTATATCTTTAGATAGATGGATCTTGTGTAGGTAATTATGATGCAAATTTCAGAATTGAGTAGATACAAGCCTTTGGAGGATAAGATATTCTGTTTAGCGAGATTCGTTTGTTTGAAAAGATTTACTGGTATTCCTGTAAGAAAAAAAGAATGACGGATGATGTGATGAACTGACTGCAGTTTGAGTTATGGGACAATGCAGGAGCGATATGTGTACTTCAATTTTGGAAAATAGGTGATAATATTGGTGGGATAGCTTGTTTGCTAGTATTTTTGCTGCAACATGCATTTCTTCTGTAGTTCTGTCTCTGAAGACGGCGATCATACTCCACTTGTGCTTTGAGGATCAGGACTTGATCGATTGATGAACAAGTCGAATTATGTTTTTTTTTCCAGAATAAATTTCTACATGACATATTTCTGGGATAATGCTGAGATTTGCAACATTTTGGTTTGATTTATCGGTTAAAGTTAGTCAGTTCCACTTCCTTTGTCTGCCCTCACACAGCGTTTGGTGCAATAGAAGTCCTGAAAATCCTGAGTGCGATTGATTATTTGTCTGTTGTTACTTCTATGCATGAACTCTTTATTATTTGAAGTAGCTTTGTTTGACTTTTACTTTCCAGATATAGCTGGCACACAAAAGATTATTTTAGAAGTTGTTTATCAACGTGACAGGCCATCCTTTCGTATAAGTTATACTTTCCATTGTTTTGCACTGTTATGATTAGCACAACTTTTTCTTGATTCAATTTTAGTACTTGATGTGTTGTGAGGAAATTCAATTTTGCCTTTTATTTTGGTAATGCTGTAACGGAAGAGATGAAGGGACCTTTTTCCAAAATGGAAAAAATTTACCTTTTTTTATTGCCGTTTCTGTTGTTTTGTGATTATATATATGGGTACAAAGTTCTCTCTAAACAATTTGACGTAAGCATTTGATCACCTGAGATTGTGTTGCTGTTGTGATGCCTCGGGCGGTTGTGAAGGTGACACCATTGATTTTCAGGGGTGGCTCTAGTGCTGCCAAGGATTGCTCCTCCTCTGCTGCTGCAGTTGCAGTTGCTGTTGCAGCAGCCGTGATCGGGTCCCATGGCGCTGATGAAGGTTTGCTGCCCCCCCTAGATCTTTGGGTTTGTTTTATGGTGTGCTAGGCCTGGATGTTGATCAGTGAACTGGTATCATGATTTCATTTGGGGGAAGTTTTCAATTCTGGGTGGTGGAATCCTTAAAGTTTCAGTGTTATTAGTGTTTGGATCCTGTTTGTGTTCGCAAGTACGCTTTGTATCAAGCAAACTTGCTGGAATTATAGTGTTGGTTGTGCGGTGGAGTTTTGATTAATTTTGTTGAGAGCGGTGTTCGAGTCAGATGTGGTCTCGGTCTTGGAAAGTTTTGATTTGGGTGCAGAAAAAAGTTAGGCAGAGAGGCATAGTTCATGCTAGGGGTTGTTTAATGGTGAATATCTGAATGAGGAAAGATTATTTTTTTTGGAAGGTAGGCACTTTTTTTGTGGGATTTTTGGTTTTGGAAGGAATAGTGTGGATAGGTACTGAACTGAATGAAGTTCATTTTGAATAAGGGATTGTGGTGTCGGTCATTATCTGTATTTTGAATAAGGGATTTCTATGTGGTATTGGCCTAGTGGGGCTTCAAATAAGTCTGACTTGGAGCAAAATGTTGGGTGTGGTTCAGTTAGGAAATGGCTATAATCTATTTGTGGAATTTGAGTGATTCTGATTCAAGGTATGAAATGGGGGCTCAGGTGTTTTTTTTTTTTTTTTGTGGGGATTTTTTGGTCATTCCTGCCAATACCTGTTTGTTGCGCAGAGGGTTTGGAGTCGAAGATTTGTTTTGTGCTATTTGGTAGCTTTTTGGATGTCATTGTGTTTCTTGATGGTTTCATGTTAATCTCTTAATAGCAATAGATGAAGGTTTCTGGAGGATAAGATAGTTTATTTAGTGATATTGATTGATTTTGTAAAGAAATGATACAGAGAAGTGATGGACTGATTACAATTTGATTTTGACTCAACGGGCGGTGCAAGAATCTGATTACCTTTCTGAAAATAAGAGGATTTTGACATAAAGGAGTTAAGGAACAATGCAAGAAGCGGTGATGGATACTTTAATTTTGGAAGAAAGTTGAGAACATGGGTGGGTTAATTGTTTGCTAATCTTGGTGCATCTTTTCTCCTCTCTCTTGAGGCCTTGATGATAATATACTTTTGATTTGAGGGTATGGAGGATCATGATTACAGTTAAAGAATGAAGTTCAATTGTTTATTTGTATAGAATAAAATACTACATTTGTTTTTCTAGTATAATGCTGAGCCTAGCAGTATATAGTTTATTTTGTCCCTTGTGATGTCCAATGCTCTCTATGTCAGTCCTCAGGTGGTGCTTGCTCCAACAGATTTCTTTAAGATCTTTAGTGGTATCGATTAGTTTTCTGTTCAATGCTGCTTTGAGCAGCTCTTGGTGCCTATTTTCCTCTCTTCTTGACATAACTTCGCTTCTTAGTGCTTTGAGCAACACAATGAATTGGGATATCCATTGTGTTGTACTGCCTTGATGGTTCAGTTAGTTCTTTGTGCATTTTGAATTTGTTTGATGTGTTCCAAGTGATTGTGTGATGAATTAAATTTGGGTTGTGCCTTTTTTTTTGGGGGAAATAGAAGCCAACATATAGGGGCTATTTTTGCAGAAAGGACAAAATCTTGACCTTTTCTGTTTGCTTCCTCTGTTGTTTTTGTTACTAGTTTATAGGTGCATGCTTTATTCTAATTTTCTAAACATTTAGACTTGAAAGCTGATCTATGTTAAATATGGTAGCATAAACTGAATACTACCTTCTCTCTTTCGGTGTCAATCATCCGAATAGCCTTTAATCTTAACTTTTAGATCTGCAGCATTTTTTATGAGTGATTTATATTGTTATAATTGAGTTTCAGAGGCGATGTGGAAGATGAATTTAGGAGAAGCCATGGAAGCTGGGCCATACCCAGAGCGTGTTGGAGAGCCAGATTGTAGCTATTACATGAGGACTGGCCTGTGCAGGTTTGGGATGACCTGTAAATTTAATCACCCAGCAGATCGAAAGCTGGTAACATCAAGCTATTCCTGTACCCCTTTTTTACGGAATCAAAGTGTGTGTTTGTTTGTGTGTGTGTGTATACACACACACACATTTTGTATGGTCTACAAATTCTTAAATGTTTCTTGTGTCCGCCCTTGTTTGACCTATTTTTGTATGGGTTTCTCAATTTCTGAGGCATTTATATGCTGTTCCCAATATTCTGGTTGTACATAAGGTTGCTCCCTTGGAGGAGAGCTTGCTTCAAAGTTACATTATTTTCACCTAATTGTAAAAATCAAATAATAAATTTTTGATTTGGAGTTAATTTGGAGTGGTTTATTTGGTGATATCATATACTATTTGAGAAGCTCTAGATGTTATTTGGAAGTACTGAATAGTTTATTGAATTTCTATGTGGACTAGTTGTGAGAGAGCTTGTCGGCTGCTAGTTCTAGAAGCACTAACAATAACTTCTAGCAGTAGCACAAGTTAGACTAGACAATTTCTATGTGTATTATAAATTCTTCAATTGGGAAGTTCGCTTTTTTGTCATTTATATGGGCTATGCACACTTATATGGATCCTTAACATCCATTAAACTTCTCATAACTTTGCCTGACTACAGTCTTACATGCTTCATGGTTCCTTCTAATTGGTAATTTTGTAGCAAGATGGCATATTTTAACTGGAAACAAGAGTCTTGGGTGATAGTTATTTCACAACCTAAGTTGGCTGTGACTGTGTGAGTAGATCTAATACTAGTCATGTAGCAATATGCAAGTTATGTAGCCAGCCACTGTTGAGACTTGGTTAGGTACTTAGGTCTAATTTCTTTTACTGGACCAACATAGTTATGCAACCACCATTGAGACTCAGTAATCTGCTATTCAACATCATGTAGTTGTGCTGATGGGATCCATTTGTTTATGCTAGTTCAGGTCTTTCTCTTTTCGAAAATGTACACCCAGTCAGAAATTTTTGTGCCTTGGGAAGTGTATGGTCATTTTTTTATCTTTGACAAATAACACTTTTTGAATATTTGAAATGGTCTCATGAAAATTGTATGGTTAGATTCATAATGTAAAATAGTTTCACAATCTTATATTTTTAGAATTTTCACAAACATATGGTGATAAAAACTATTGCTGAAATTTGCTTTTTGGAGAAACGTTAAGAATTTTTACAGGGAGTACTAGTTCATTTCTGTACTGGTTCCTTTCCATGATTTAGAATTAATCTGGAGTATTCCTTTTGGGTTCATCTGTGAGAGCTATTTGTTCAACAAAATAATAGAAAAAAGCTAATAGTAATTTGGCTCCTCTGTTGCAGGAATATAACTGTTTCCCTACTTACTTATTAATTGTAAATGCCCTTCTACTCTCTATCTATTAGACTTGTAAGCCAAACAAATTTATAGTTATGGGTTTATATTTTAATTTTGAAGCATGCTTCTTTATGCTAATTCTTCCCATAAATTCCTCCCTGCACTTTATATGAACAGTGTTCTTGATTTAGTTGTTTTGTTGATCAGGCTGTTGCTGCTGCAAGAATGAAGGGAGAATATCCTCAAAGAATTGGTCAACCTGAATGTCAAGTGAGATTTGCCTTCCTATTACCCCCCAAACCCTCAAAAGCTTGACATGAATTGGTAATTAAGATGTTTTGAACTAGGTACATATTAGACCTCTATTTTAGCTGTTTTAATTGCTGGTGCCTCAAATTGTTCTATGCTTGTTCTTCAAGCATTTTGTGTGTGTGTGTCAGGCAGGTGTTTGCTGGAGTTCTTCCTTCAGTCCAACAGATATATGGCATAACAAAAATTGAATGAATGGTGTGTCCTAGTGTTCCTTTGTTGAAGCCATGATGGTTGGCATCATTTTTTTTTGTAACAACAACAGTTATTGTTTGGTCTATGTGAAGTTACATAACTCTGCTTGTTGTTGTACTTTTCAATGTTTTTACCAAATGTTTCTGGTGCTTGCAGTTGTAGCATCTTAACTGAGCTCACAGAGCATTCTCTTGAATGAAATGTGGGCACCTTTTTTATTGCAAGTCATATCCTTGGCTGATTACCTTTTTTTTTAATTCTAGAGAAAGATTGGTTATGTTTCCAAATAAACTAGCTTATAATGAACTTTTATCCAACCTAGCTCTTAGTCCAACTGTGATTTGATGTAGCTCTATGGAACTTATTGTGATATGTACTGTTTTGCTTGTATGGACGACCTAATTCATTCATAATCTAGCTGCTTACACCTTTCTTTTGTGTGTTAATTGTACATATTAATTCTTCAATGACTTAATATTATTTTTTGTTGTCGCACTCATCACATTCCGCATTCTTTTCCAGTACTATCTAAAGACTGGGACGTGCAAATTTGGAGCAACATGCAAGTTTCACCACCCCCGAGAAAAGGCTGCAATGGCAACCCGAGTACAGTCGAATGTTTTAGGCTACCCATTACGGCCGGTTTGTTCTGAATTTCTATTATCATTTATGATTATTCACGATATGGCTAGTAGTTCATATGATAACCCTTTTAACTATCTGTCAACTTCATTGCAAGTTTCATTTTATTTACCTGAATTTTATGACTGCAGAATGAGAAGGAATGTGCTTATTATTTAAGAACAGGGCAATGCAAATTTGGAAGCACATGTAAGTTTCATCATCCACAACCATCTAACACGATGGTTGCATTACGTGGCTCTGTTTATTCACCTGGACAGCCTGCAACTTCTCCTGGTCATCATAGTTACCCAGGGACTGTAACAAACTGGCCCTTGTCAAGATCTGCTTCTTTTATTGCAAGTCCTAGGTGGACAGGCCATTCAAGCTATGCACAAGTTATTGTTCCTCCAGGGCTTGTTCAAGTTCCAGGGTGGAATCCTTATGCTGTATGTTCCATGACTACCATTTTATCTTTCAAATAGTCTATACCTTGTTTCCTAATTGGCACCTTTCTGCATGAAAATGAATTGGATATATGCTTTTGCTTGTGCATTACTGCCTAGTGGGTGACGAGGATATTTGCCTTTTTTTCCCTAAAGAGTATATATATGCTTTATTCTGTTTCGGTTCTCTCTTATGGCTCTGCTAATAGATCTTCCAACATGTATGGTTGAATACACCTGTCCCTGTCTTAACTATGATCACGTGGTATGTGATTTTTATCTTATTAGTAGGGGGACCATATTGCAGTGTGTTGGAAAGCTAGAGTATTACATTTAGGGCTACAAGAAACATTTGTGGTCTCCACACCAATATATCGTACAAACTAGGATTAAGCTAAAAGTATTCCTAGCTGGAGACAGTTCCGGGATCATGTGAGAAACAATATGATCCTGAGTTGAGGTTAGCTCGCTTGAGCTTGGCTCAAATAAGCTGACCACATATTAAAAAAACTTGTACATGTGTTAGATCCCTGATTATGATCATCTTCATCCCATTGGATACAAATAATTTAGATGTAGCATTTTTTAGAAGGAAAAGAGAAAAATCCAAGCTTACTAGTTCTGCCACTGCCATGAGCCCAAGGACACTCCCTACTATCAGTATGCTCTGTTTGGTACTTGGCTTCCAGTTTCTTTATTTGTAGGCCCCTTTATTATCCATTAGATGTAGAAGTTTGAAGGGAAATTTGTTTCAGCTGTTTGATTTATACTAAACAGTTGGAAGGTTAGTTTGATCTATGTGAAGGCTCCAGCGTTACAATGAACTATCTGAAGGTTTGTGATCTATGTGAAAGTTCCTGCATTGCAATTAGCTACCAAAATGTTTAAGGGCTATTTGGTATGCATCTGTTTCATTTTTTAAAACACCAGTGTTTATTTTTGCGAGAAAAGAGCAGTTAAAATTGAGCCAAATAATAAATCTGGTGCATTCATACTGATACATGATGATAAATACCAAGATGACATTACCTGATGGTCTGTTCAAAATCAACTGGGCTGAGTTGCCACCTTTTATTCAAGCTTGGCTTTTCTTTTATACTAACCATAATTGAAGGACCAACTGATACATTTGTAGTGACATACATAAATTGCTTCAACAATAGAAATATTCATAGTGAGCCATACATAAATTGCTTCAACGATAGAAATCATGATAGAAATCATACCCAATCTATGATGGCATTGGGACCAAGCATGTTGCAGCTTTTCTATAGTGATCATCACAGTCGTGTAGTTCTCTTTCTTTGGTGCTGTTGAGGTTGGGCCTGACTAGTTGAGAGCATACTCATAGTAGGTGTCATTGCTGTTCCCCACTAGGTTGCCCGGATATGCATGTACAGATACGGATACACAATAAGCCGATAACGTGATACTCTGGGATGTGGGATTACAAATCTTAGAAGGGAAAAAAGGGAGAAAGGAGAGTAGACTGCTGGACTGGAACTAGCGCTTCCAGTTCTATCGTTTGAGGGTTAGGGTTTGGGAAGTATCAGAATTATCTTCTTTATTTGGAAAACCAAAATTCGTCTGTTATGTGTCCAATACATATCGAGGCGTATCCGATACCGGTATGCCTAGGTCCACCAGACCGCAAATCAAATATTTTATCCAGAGGGTTTCCTAAATTCTGGTTGAAAACCTAGCCCAAAGAGTGTTACGGCTGCGGATCGTATATACATCCGGCGCCGTAACCAACAGGCCGCCGTATCTCCAGAAGAGGGCAACGCCCTAGCGGGGGCCATGCAGGAGTCCCAGTAGACAGGATCTGTTTTAGGAGAGTCCTATTCTTCTACCTCTAGAGTCTTATTAGTATTTCTATACTTTCCATGTTCTATCTTTGCTTTCCATGTTTTTCTTAGAGTTTGTTAAGGATTGTAAGCCCTGGAAGGTGGAGGGCAGAGGTTAAATAGCGAAGCAAATAAAGAGGAACAGCATGCTTTTGATTGTCAAGAAATCTAATAGCAGGCGCTGCCATCGACAACTGGCCGGTGGCTCCGCGCAGCCATTACCGAAACCATAGGTCGGCGTCGATTCCCGGCGTCGTCCTCTACTGATTCTCGTTCAGGCTTGAGACCCGGTACGCGATTGTTCGATAAGGAACATCCGTATCAAAGAGCTTCTGAATGTGTCTGCTAGAAACCCATATACCTACACTGCCTTGTTCATGGCTGTCATCCATTAGAGGTTGATAAAACTTGGTATCTCGATAAGAATTCTTTTGGCTTTTTGTGTGAAATTTCAGTCTACTTTCTTCCCCATGTCCTTGCTGATCTACGTACTGGTATGGCCACAGATTTTCTACATAGAAAAATCAATCACTTTTGAGACTTGGGATTAATCAGTTGCTCTAGAATTAATTTGCGTTCTTCTATCACTTCTGTATCTTTCATGCAGAATCTGTGGATGATAGTTATTTTTTTGTTTTCTTAGGCACAACTTGGTTCTTCGTCATCAGATGACCAACAACGGACATCTGGAGCTGTCCAATACTATACTGGCTCACGTCAAAGTGAAACACATGGCATGGGTGATCAGGGAATGTTTTCATCATACCAAGCTGGTTCTGTTCCTGTTGGACTTTATGCAGTACAGAGGGAGAACATATTTCCAGAGAGACCTGAGCAACCTGAATGTCAGTTCTATATGAAGACTGGAGACTGTAAGTTTGGTGCTGTATGCAAGTTTCATCATCCTAAGGAGCGAATAATTCCTACTCCAAACTGCGCACTGAGTCCATTAGGTCTACCACTGCGCCCGGTAAGAGTGTCTTATATAACATTACATGTCCTAAGTTTATGTTTGCTCAGTAAGATGTTTATGCAAGTTTTCTGGTATATGCGGCTGGCTTTCTTGCTCATTTTATCTTGAGGTATACTGGTACAAACACCTTGGACATAGTGAGTTGTGGTTGCTTGGAGACAGTGGTGGAACTAGAAATTTTCGTTAGGGGTGCACACTTCATATGTACAACTTTATGGTTTTGTACAATTATTTCGTAACATCATAAATTTAACACATATATTTGAGGGGTAAAGTTACAAGATAGACATACTAAGGGCCTTTTTGTTTTTGCTTTTGATTCTAGATTCTGGCTCTAAAAGCAGAATAAAAAACAAACAGCTCGATTCTAGAATTCGATTCTCACAATTCAGCCCATCCATATACACTAGAATGCACAATCGACTTCATATGTGCTTTTGGATTCTAACTTTTGGAGAATCAGCTTCTCTGCAACCACAATCTAGAATCAGCTTTTAGAGAATCCAAAGCAAAAACAAACAGGCCTTAAGTTTTGCTGGTAGATTAGGATCTTGTACCGATTCCAATGATCAAACCATCACTTTTTTGTCAACTCTCTCTCGTCTGCAAACACTACATAGATATGAGATAGATCATTTCCACCATAGTATCATACGGTACTTGTTAACCCCCAAATCACATTCCAAATAGCCATCGGCAGGCCTTACTCCTTGAAGCTAGTTATATCACCTTTGACATGGGAAGATTGCCCTGATGCGCATATAATAAGACCTAAGAGCTAAAATAATTGCATAGAAGGGCCATTTGCTGGAAGGAACAGTTCTATACTCTCAGAAAATGTGCAATCAAGTTATGTATTCCTGAAATGATGCATATGTTCCCTATACTTACAGGAAAACTTTCACCACTGCTTCTTGCTCATTTCCGAAGATATCATCCAGTTTCCTTCTCTTTTAATTTCATCAATTAACCCCTCTAACTTATGAAAAGCTTCCCATTGCAACTACACAAGGAGGGCAACCACAAAGCTTTGATTTGACATGTCCAAAGCTAAAGCAATAGCACTACCACTGAGAGCAAAACATGCAATTTAGTGAGCAAACTAGTTATACCTACCAGTTGAAAAGTTTGAACGAACTTGTTCTATCAATAGCAATTCCAACTCTTTCAATGTCATTACACGGTAGCTAACAACATTTCCTCCTCAAGGCAGGAACCTTGACAACATTCCCTCCTCAAGGCAGGAACCCAAACCCTACTGATCAACACATTGCTCCTCGAAAGAAACTATTCTTCAATCAAACACCATCTTGCAAAAGATGCTGCATGCAATTTGTAATGCTTCCAATCAACTAGCCTAATAAGAACTGCTAAAATTTCTGGGGCATACCCGCACCCCCTAGTTCCACCTCTGCTTGGTGAGGGTATAAGAAAACTCGTCGTATAAGAACACTCGTTATGGTAGTAATGTCGAAAGAACATTGTTTGTCCTGAAGATCTGTTTGCTATCATGTGCTGTAAAATTAGTAAAGGGGGGCTTGCAGAAATGGAAACCTGGAGTGTTATTTTCCAATTGTCATCCTCCTGTGTCTTCTGTCTATACCTTTATTTGTAAAGGAACTAGTGATGGCTAACCAGGGTTCTTGCATGGGGCTAATAGCTGTTATAAGAGTAAGCCTTGATTCTGAATCTGCATGTTAATTGGACTAAAATCAAATAGAATGCTGTCAAAATGAGTTGGATGATAAATTTGAAGACCAATATGGGACTAATTCTATGTTTTGTACAATAGTTATTCTGTTCTGTATATGATAGTTTCTTAGTAAGGAAATTGCAACATACATTGGTTTGTCATTAATCTCCATTAATTTCTATTACATTCAGTAAAGAAAATTAATTCATTAGGAAAGTAGCAGTACATTTGGGTTATGTACCGTGCACTCTGCCAATGGTTGTAATATATGGTGTAATTGGATATGCGGTCATTTTCTGTATCGTTGACTTCTTAATAGCTGTGGAACCTACCAAACTATTCATGTTTAAGTAATATCTAGGTTGACATCATGAAATGTTTAACACTGGTGATAAAATATAAATACATGCTACAAGATTGAAAATGTTACTTAAAGTTCTGTTTTTATGCTTACAGGGAGAGCCTATATGCACGCTTTTATTCTCGCTATGGCATCTGCAAGTTTGGTCCTAATTGCAAATTTGATCATCCAATGGGAACTGTTATGTATGGCCTTGCGACATCACCAACTGGCGAGGTCCCAACTGCTCGACGTATGCTGGCACCTGTACCAGCACATTCAGAAGTATCGCCTGACAATGGCTCCGGAAGGTCTCGGAGGATTACCTATTCAGATTCCCACCAAATACCCTCTGGTGAAAGAAGCACCGAGAGAGAGGCATCCTAAGCCATCCTCGGTGTTATGTTCATGCTGCTTCCCATTCTTGACTCGAGTAATTATCTGCAACAAATTCAAGGAGCTGAAGCTGTATAGGTCTTGCCCTTTAGCGTCACCTTTGAGCTTTACATACCGGAGCTTGCTTCAACATGTATTGCAATCAGGCAGGAAAAAGTTCTTGCTTGTCGGGATGCTCATTTGCCCCACGAAAACGGGACAACCTTATTTAAGCTTATATATGGTACAAACTCACCTCTGGACATTCGATTCCATTTGAGCGATGTGCTTTGATCCCTTTGTTGTAGTTACACAGGTGCTTGCAATGGACAAAGCTTTTGCAAACTGACAGACTGGGGATTCTCAATCTATTCTCTCTTCTTTATTTATTTTCTTTTACCAATTCCATAAGGGCAACCCCGCTTCTGAAAGTGTGCATGTTGAAGATGCGGAAACAATAGGCTGCCGTCATAAGCATTGTAAAATCCTACATATTTAAACCCTGATATTTGTTGTATATGAGAGATCAATTTCACCCTGGTGGTGCCGGCTTAGTTCGTTTGCATTCTACTTGGCAAATTCTGCTCCTGCATGCGCTATTTAACCTTTATGTGTGTGAGTAAATTCTTGCGAAGGCACGCTGTTGCGCGTAAATGATGAATGTCTTCAGGGGATGTAATATTGTAGTTACCAATTATGCATAAGTTTCTGGCACTACTTATGTGGGAAGTGCATCAGTACTGAGGTAAAGATAACGAGTGAATAGGGGTTAGACTATACCAATCGTAAGAAGTCCTTTTTCGCACGATTATCTGAAGTTCGCTGGCAGCTCTATCCACTTAAAAAACCAGTGGCAAAGTGAACTAGGCCATCCATTGTTGAAGCCATCATCGCTCTTACTCCAGTGAGGGCAGGTTACCCATTATTGTTTAAATAGAAGAGTATCAGCAGGGATTAGGAGGCGCCTCAACAGACAGTAATACCATCATCCACTGGGCCTATCGCAGCAGAAAAAAAAAAGACACAGAATCACTCATTCAAGAGGCTTTTGTGTTGCCATGGACTAACGAACACGGTTACCAACCTCAAAACTGGTTTTGGACGCAAGACTTCAGAGGATACAAAACGTGGGCAAACAAGAAACCAAGAAACAAGGAAGCTGCAAATCCCTGCTTTCCAATAATTTGTTCGTAAAGCTGTCTCCTAAGACAACGTTGCAGTGAGTTGGTTTGTGACAAGTGTTAAGTTGACATTGCTTGCTGCATTAGGATGTAATGGTAATGAATGGCTTTGGAGCAAGGCACTATTCACTTCCTAAGTCGTCAACTTGTGATATGCATGATGGTCATATATATAGAGAGAGAGAGAGAGAGAAATGCTAACATGCTCTCAGAGTACGGATCTTTCCGTTCTCTCGATGAGTTCTTGAAATCCGTGATAAAATAAATCAAAACCCAGTTCAATTCTTCATCTTGTTGAAATGTAGCTATAGACCAAATTTAGCATTTTTGAATTTGTTTTATTTGTTTTGCATTTTCTAAAATCAGCATTTTAGAAAATGCAAAACAAATAGTAAAACAAATTCAAAAAATGCTAAATTTGGTCTATAGCTACATTTCAACAAGATGAAGAAGATGAATGGTTCATATTGAACATTTTTGTCACGGATTTCCACAAACTCATCGCGAGAGCATATTAGCATATATATATATATATATATATATATAGGAAAATTGTTCCATACACTGAGTACATACTCCCATTTTTAGTATACCCTTTAAATGATATTGTTATACCTCTTTATTGTTTTGAGTATACTCTAATATTAATTATAAGATACTCTAAATGAGTTTGATGAAAATTTCATCAAAGTCCACTCTTTATAGCATAATTTGTATATATACACCTTTTACATAAGGAAGAGGGTATATAGCAAAAAAAATAAAGGGCTTCAATGAATTTTTTCAACCATGATGCTTTGGAGTATATAAGAATTATTATTAGAGTATACCCAAAGTGATAAAAGAGTATAACACGCTCGCTTAAGTGGTATATTGAGATGGGAGTACGTACACCTAGAAGTACTAAAAGGCTTCCTATATATATATATATATATATATATATATATATATATATATATATATATATATATGAAAGGGTACTACCAAGAGTATGTACCCTCATCCCTGTGCATTACTTGGTTGTTAAGCAAGTGGAAGTTACGTTGTTGATGGTTCCTTCCGATTAGGAAGTTGTTACGTAAGCCTATAATGGATGATCAACTCAATAGAGGTAATGGAGTACCTACACCTGGGAGCATAAAACAGGTTTCCTATATATATATATATATAGGCAACATATCCTGTGCACACAGATTTTCCGTGTACACACCGTGCACACTAACTAACGAAAGTCATGAAAAATTCAGAAAAAATTTGTAGATGTACTTCATAGATCACTCTACCTATGTATAAAATTGTAGATTTAAATTCATTATATATCAAGAGTTACAAAAAAGAGAAAATTCCTGTCAGAATTTTCTTTTTTTCTAACTCTCAATATATAATGAATTTGATATTGAAACTTCATACATAGGTAGAGTAATCTATGAAGTACATCTACAATTTTGTTGATTTCATTCATGGAAATTAACTGGTAATTTTATGAAGAGAATTAAATTCTAGAACTAAAGTGCGAAATATATGACATGTTTAAAACTATTTTGATAGAAGGGAGGTCCAACTGACAAAACTGAAGCATGAGAACCAAGATAAGATATTGGACATAAATGGGACAAAAATGAATTTCAAAACTGCCATCTGTTTGTCTTCATGCTTTTTCTCTGATAATGTACTGCTACATCACAATTGCTAGGATATTAGTACTCTATAGAATACTGATGCTTCATTAAATTGGCATGTGCAGATTTCAAACTGCCTTCTGTTTATCTTCATAAAAATATCTGTGCAACCATTACAATACATCCCAAGCTCAAGGATCACATCGCCGATTTTTGTTGATCCCATTCATACATAAAAATCTATAAATATTTTTCTAGGAGAATTAAATTTGAGAATGTAAGCACAGAAACCTACAGCATGTCTGAAACAATTTAGATAAAAAGGAAGACAGTGAACAAATTTATACAACGGGTAAAATCTACTCAATTCATCAGTGCCACATTTAAACCAATGGTTGTGTGATCTCTTCAATACTTAGGAGGAACTAGGTATTTTTTCATAGAGAATAGACACTCAAATTTGCGTCGAAGAGGACTTGAACTTGGGTGATAGGGGTGTACATCCATAACTCTCAGTAGGGTTTACAAAACCGAATAGAGGTTAAAAATCGAATCCCAGTCGACACTGATTTTCGTCGAAAATTAGTCAAAAATTGTAAAAAACCGAAATGTTTCAAAATCAATATTTTTGAAAAAAATTTAAAAAATATTTTTTTTCGACGGCTGATTTTTGTGTGATTTTCACTGATAATCGAGTGATTGTCATCGATATTTGAGTGGTTTATGCCGCATAAAATTTCCCAATTTTTTTTAAAAATTTGACTGGCTTATCAACCAGTATAATTTATCGAACTGACTCAATACAGTCAAAAATCGCAATTTCTAAGCTATTTTCGTCAATATGTGAAACCCTGCCTCCCACCAAGCAAGCTAGACTACGTTCCTACTCTCTACATCGAGTAGACATTTACAGATTTACTAGCTTGAAAATTTTCTTATGGGAACTGGCTAGAAATTGTTACTGTTCAAAGGGATGTAAGCACTTTAGTGGCAGAACCATCAACAAGCTTATGAATCTTTTAAACCAAGCAGCCCTTCCATGATTCCTAAATTATATGCTACATTATCCAACGGTAGTGTTACAACAGCCCACTGTCCTGCGCATTTTAGCATAACCCTCTCAAAAAATACTTAGTTTGAGATAGCCTTCGTCTTGGCCTGAACTTGGACTATTCTTCGTTGAAGTCATCATGTGTCAACTGCATGCATGTAACATCCCAAGTTTTGTACCAAGTTGCTGGAGCATGATTTGGACCATTTAAAACTTCTTATGCATTTTGGAGATATTAGAATTTTACACGAGCACATATGAATTTTGTCGAATTTTAAAATAATAATAACAATCAATGAACTACAATTTCAATAAAAAATGATTCATATTAAAGCTTCAGAAAACTGGAGCCAAGCAGAAATCTTGAATTCAAAACAGATCACCATGATGCCATTAAATTCGAAATGGAAAAGAAAAAAAGGAAAAGGGAATTAAATCTGGAATCCTGAAAACATGATCTGGGCCCAAACTAGTAGGCTCGTTTTCCTTTTCTTCTCCCCGACGAACGGGCTGGCCTGCCTAGCCTTTTTTTTCCCTCCAGCCCGGCGCGATCTCTTCGGCCACGCGGCGCACGCACTACGCGCCCTGCCGCCGCGCCGCTCCGACCAGCATCGCTCGTTGGACATCAATCCTGACAAGTTAAAGTTTGTGTTTGTTAGTCTGATAAGCATGCATGTCATTGGGTCAGTGGATCGGGTTGAGTCGTAGCAAGAAAAGCGGAGTGAGTCCTTGTGTGTGCGTTAGTTTGAGTTGTTTAAGGCTTTAGAGTAAGCTTTACCTTTTAAAAAGTCGGTAAACTGTTTAGTTCAGGTTTTAAGCAGTTTCTAATATAAGATAGAAGCCACATATAACTAGCAAAAGTCAAAAGCCAAATAATACCTCTTTTTACAGCTTATTACTAAGAAAAATTATCTGTTTATTAAACAACCTCTTATTAAAGATATAGCTCTTTTTTAGTCTAGAAAGCTAAAAAGTAATTTTACAGAAAAGTTATAGCTCCTAAAATAGATCCTTAGTCGCTTCCAACGGAAGTGTGGAGTGAGTCTAGGATCTAAGTTTGTTGCTCGGGTGTTGATTTTCCATTATATATACTTGGAAGTAGCATCTAGGTTAGGTTGAAGAATGAGAAATAAATAAGACGAAAAGCTCCGCTAAGCAGTTGCAGCTGAGCAAGTCATGTACGTGTTATCTTTTATTCTTCTCGTGTGAGTTGAGTCCACGGGATAGCGTTGAGCAGTTCCAACACTGCTATGCCATACATGCTGCTGCTACGCCCGACTGCTGCGTAGGAGACCTGGACCTCGCATGCTTCTGCAGGCGTGCACCCAGGTTCAGGGTTTTTTGTTTCGGTTTGGGAGAAATATCGGCTCCCAGTGAAACAGACGAAATTCTAGAATTTTGTGAAATTTCAGTCAAATTTCGGTCAAATTTCGGCCAAATTCAAACAAAAAACAACAAAATCTAACAAAAAACCGGATTTCGCCGAAATTCCGGAATTCCGCTCTGGGCCAAAATTTTTAGATCAAAAGGACATCAAAAACTTGATGTCCCAGTTCCATTTAGGAAACTAGAAATTGTAACATTGTAATGTAGCATTCAACCCTCCAGACCATACGCCACATTAAGAAGAACCCAAGCAGAACACAGCCAAAGCAATGTTGTTGAAACCACAATTACATCTTGCCATCCACCAGATTACTAACAAAAAGAGCGCGAGATTTCAACTCTAAAACATTGCCTTCTTCCTGAACTTCCTTCATCTTGAGTTCTCCCTGAGATGTGATGCCCCAGGCTCCAAAGGAAGCGGCGCTCGAAGCCTTATCTTCAGTTCCCTGCAAAACCAATCCAGCTTGGCCAACATGTCCTCACTGTACAGCGGCCTCTAATCTTTCAAAGCAATGAGCAGCCTTCTTCATACTATTTTGACACTTATCCAACACTGACAACGAAAAATCATGTCATTTCTCTCATTCCAAATGCTCCAAAGTGCAGCAGCACAAATTGTGTTCAAAGCAGCATTTTTCTTATTACTAAGCCAAAAACGAGAAATGGATTCATAATTGTAACCAATGGTCAACTCAAAGAAATCACTAATCATGTTCTAGATACATTTAGCTACAACACACTCAAAGAAAAGATGAATAACAGATTTTGGTTCATCACAAAAGCTATAGCAATACCCTTTATTCATACCTCTTTTTAACAAATTATCTTTAGTCATTACTTTGTTATAAGAAATAAGCCAAAGAAAAATAAATTTTAGGAGAAACAAATAAACTCTGATCAAGGGAATGAAAACCAAGAATAATTCTCAGTAAAGTTTAAGATAACATAAAGGATTTAACGAGTAGATACCATTACGCTTATATTGCCAAACCAAAGCATCCTCTTCGTTAGTAAGCCTTAAGGTATTTGTCACTTCTACTAGCTCAAACCACCTAATTAGCATGGTATCACAGAACGTTATCCTAAATGCACACTTAACATTAGAACCATCCTAAATTTCAGCAATCGAGAGCCTTTCTCGTTAACTAATATATAAAGATCCCAAAATTTAATAGCCAAACAAGAATTTCCAAACCAAATATCCTCCCAAAACCTAACCTTACCTCCATTCCCAACAAACCACTTATAACTAAATTTGGTAGCCTGCATAGTGTAATACCGCCACTTGTTTTATCAGAGTTTTTTTGGCCGGAATTTTGTTTTGTTTTTTAGGGGCTTTATTTCTTTTGTTCCCTAATCTTTTTGTTTAATGGCATCTAGTGGTTGACTATTAGAGGGAGATTCGAAGAGAGGAACCCTTAAGAATAATTCCCACCTGGCTCTCTCTGTTTTTTTCCCTCCTGGCGCCTGATATTTTTTCCCTGGCCGAAACATCCTGGCGCCTGATATTTTTCCTTGGCTGCAGCCTTCTGGTGCCTGCTCCCTGCCGAGTGCCAACTTCCCCCATGCGCCTCCCCCATTTTTCTTTCTTCCCAAGCTGATTGTCCTGGGTTGTGCGCCATCTTCCCCTCCTGGTGGCCGGCGCCTCCTGCTGCTGCTTCCCCTCCTGGTGGCCGGCGCCCCTGCTGCTGCTTCTTCCTGGTGGCCGGCGCCTCTCCCTGTTGCCCTCTCCTCCATGGTCGGCAACCCCAGCTTCAGCTCTGGCGACCTCCCTTTGGAGCAGCTTCAGCTAGCAGCAGCAACCCTGCAGCCTCTCCCCCACCTCCTTTTCCTTCATGTGTGAGGATTTGAGGTAAAAACCCTAGGTCTTTGGGGGATTTTATTTGCTTGCATGTAGGGTGTTTGTGTGAATGCCTAGCTAAGATTCATGATTTTGAGATGTTGGAGGTTGGGGAAATGGAGAGACTAGAGTGATTGAGAATTTTTTGTTCGGGCAGATTTTCGTCCTCGGTTAGAGCTGTTAATTGAAAATTCCACAAGCGTTTCCTGGGGGTTTGTCTATAACAAAAGTTGTAGATAATTGAATTACCTTTCAATAGAGACTAAAATCATCAAGGTTAGTTCAGCCATTTAAAAGTTATGGCTATTTTACCGAGTGCTGTCCAATTCTTGTCGCGATTGATTCAGTCTGTGTTCTTCTGCAGATTAGAGCATCGTAGGGGCCGAATTAGACTTTTTCATTGCCTAGAAAAAGTTAGGATTTTTCGAGTAGATTGAGAAAATGTATTCTTTTATGTGATTTGGAGTTGTAGAACTCAAGTTATGCTTATTTTGGTGTATGCTGTCCAGATCGAGTTAATTTTTACGTTTGTCTGCTGTTCGTCGCAAAACTGAGATTAATCGGTGCGTTTTCTGATTGGTCGGCTGTAGAAGAAGTTGTAGAGTTGTCTCTTGCGATCGTTTAAAGCCTAGGTTCATCCTTTTCGGAGTAGCCGTTTGGAAGTTACGGTATTTTCAATGCCGGCTGTCCAGATTTGTATTTAAGTGGTTATGAGGGATGTTTTGGTTTCGATTGTAGATGTGAATATCTAGAGTTGTTTTCTTCTGTCGCTTGTACCGAGTGTGTATGAATTTGAGTTGGATGAATATTATTTTTATTTGCAGGGAAGGTTCTGTCGGGAGTGGCCTCAACCTCATACCACTCCATTCTTTCGTCGGTAAAGGCAAGTGCATTGTATCAGTTGTGGCTTAGGTGGCCACTAGGTTTTACACTAATACAGTTATTCATGTATTGCTTTAATATTGTTATGTTTGATTTTTGCATACGATATGATGAATGAGAAGGGTTAATTGGTTATGCTTTTATTTAAAATGAGTTCATATGCAAGTGTAACCCGTATATCTCTTATACGGTATCTAGTTGATTGTTTGCGTTATGTATATGTTTACGCTATGGATTTCATTCGTGTTTATAAGCACGAATAGTAAGGTAATTGTCTTTTGAGGAAAAAGGGTAAGTAATCTGATACAAGTGCATCGTTATTTGAACGTGTTATGATTTGTTTGATAAACTTTATATGCCTTGCCATCATGAAATTATACTGCTTTCCTGGATTGATTGTTATGTGCGATGTTTAATGAATTTCGTCTAGATGCCGTGATGATATCTTGCTAAATTTTACTTTCATATTCCGGTTCACTAGTTTGGTAGGCTAGTGAGAATACTGAAAGTATGGGATTGGATTGCGAAAATGATTTGATTCATGATCAAGATTGATGGAATTAGTAATTACTCGAGAATTGGTGATGTGAGTAGATTATGAGCGTTGAGACTGTGATTTTGAGTGATTAAGAATGTGATTATGAGCGTTGAGAATGTGATTATGGGCATTGAGGATGTGATTAGGAGTGTTGAGCATGTGATTATGAGTATTGAGAATGTGAATGAAAATTTTTGGATGTGAGAAGTGGATGATGTTTATGTATTTGGCTATGGCTATGCAAATGTGAGGAATGAATGTAGTTCGCAAATTTGTTATGTCATTTGCATTTGTGCATTCATGATGGAAGAGGTGACCCATTCTGATGCGGGCCTCTGTGCTCACAGATAGTGAGTATGAAAGTCCTACCTCGTAGTCCCGTATACGTGGTTGTATGGGAGCGAGTCAGTAAGTGTAGGCACCCTTCACCACGGGGTGGAAGGGGAATGAGAGGGTGCACACCGACGGGTGTGCACTCGGCCATACCGGTATGTGCTAAAAGAGGAAATGAGACATGCATGATGCATCATATGCATGAGAATTGTGAAATGAAATGAGCATATGCACATGCAAACATATTTGCATTCGCATTGCATTGACAATGAGGAATCAGGTTTAATGAGTTGATTGTGATGTATGGGTATGAGATTCTTCTTTTGTATGGCATATGTGCATCTGTATTGTATTGACGAGGATGAATCACGTTTAATGAGTTGATTGTGATGTATGGATATGAGGTGCTTATTTTGTATGTTTTGTGCACTTGAGTATAAGAGCATAAACGCATTTCATTGCATTGTGTGTTGCAATTGATAAACGGGATTGATGAGAATGGGAAGAACAAGTTGAGGATTGAGGCGTGGATTCGTCCAAAAATGTTTATTGAGGCAGGGGTAAGATTTAGTTATGTTTTCGAGTTGGTTGTGGTAAGTGGAGTTAGTTATTGCTCTTTTACTGGTTGATTTCCATTTAGTAATGGCTATATTAAATTCTAGAGTAAAAGTAATTCAGTTGAATTCATTACTTTTTATTATTGTTGCACTTTGCTGAGTCTTGGACTCACGCTTGTTACTTCCTGTTCTAGGTACCTTGAAGCTGTCTCGCCGGGATGGGAGTAGAAGCACGTGCACGACTTCGGTCACCATCTCCTTAAATTAATTCACAAAGCCTGATCGTATCTAATGTGATTGTAAAGTGTTGTTTGTTGTTGCGTAATTTATCAATTGCTAGTGGATGTGTGATTGATATCTAAGGACCTGCTAGAATGTTTCATCTTGGTTGATTGAATGATATCTATACTGCTATTGTTCTTTTGACTGATGAGTGGATGTCCTTTTTCTAGAGAGGTCATGCCGAATTTTTTTTGTAAATTTCAGTGGCTTAGTTTTAAGCCGGTTTAAGATTTTAGAGATTGAATTCGTTTTTAGTCTTTTGGTAGAAGTGTCATTCTTTTAATTGGGGTTTTGGGTAGCATTCGCGGTGCGTTTGGTGCCGGGGTGTTACACATAGCCCAAATAACCCCTTTCCAAAAAACGGAAACATGATTAGACTCAGAAAGAAAGATGTTAGGATTTTCAGTTTTGTACTTATACTTGATCAAATCCTTTCACAACTTATTCTCGTTATTACAGAACCTTCTTATCCAAGAAGAAAGAAGACACATGTTTAAATCTCTAATATTAGGAACACCAAGGCCATCATAATCCTTCTCCATACACACTAGATGCCAATTGGCCAGATGTAGCTTATTATGCCCTTCATAATCATCCCAAAGGTAATTAGCCATGTGAGAATTTATGAGATCTAGAGCCCATTTAGGAAATTTAAAAAGGATAGCAAATAAAGAGAAATACTAGCTAAACAAGATTTGATAAGAATTAATCGACCACTATATGACAGGAGTTTACCTCTCCAACCTGCTATTCTTTTCAGCATTTTATCAATAAGAGGTTGGAAGTTCTCTCTCTTAATTTTGTCATGATGAACAGGGATACCAAGATACTTAATAGAGAAGGTACCTACCTTACAACAAAAGATAGGAGCAAACCTATCAATCTCATTCTTATCACAACCAATAGTAATCAACTCACTTTTATAGAAATTAATCCTCATCTCGGACATTTGCTCAAAATAAATAAGGAGTCATTTAAGGTGGATCGCATAATCCTCACAATTCTTTAAGAACAAAATAGTATCGTCAGCATATTGCAAACTCATTATACCCCCAAAACAAAAATCTTCACACAAACCTTTAATTATCCCATTGTTAGCAGCTTTATGTAAAATTCTAGAAAAGACATCGACTATTAGATTGAAAAGAATAGGGGATAAAGGATTGCCCTGCCTCAAACCTTTGCCAGATTGGAAGAAGTTACTTTCAACGCTATTGATTTTCACCCCCACAGAGTCTTTATTCAAAATAGAATGAATCTAAGTCTGCCACTTAACCCTAAAGCCCCTTTTATCTAAAATGTCAAGCAAAAAACTCCAATTAACCATATCATAGGCTTTTTCATAATCCAGCTTAAGAACTAGCCCCTTATATTTATCTCGATGGATTTTATGAATCACCTCATAAGCAGTAACCACACTCTCTAAAATATATTTATTCTTAACAAAAGCAATTTGATTATGCATAATAATTCTATTACAGATAGAACCAATCTTATTAGTCAACACTTTGGTAATAATTTTGTAACTGCAATTCAATAAGCTAATGGATCTAAACTGTTTAATATTTCTAACATTATTCTCTTTAGGCATAAGGGAAATCATAGCAAAATTAAGTCTAAAAATATCTAGCTCACACTTTTCCAAACTTCTAAACAAGGCCAGCAAGTCCTCTTTAACAATGTTCCATAATTTTTGATAAAAAATAAAAGGAATGCTATTAGGGCCAGGAGCTCCGTCTGAATAAGAATAAAAAACTGCTTTTTTGATTTCTTCTTCAGTAAAAGGAGATTCTAAAGCCCTACTTTCCTCAACATCTAACTTTTCATCCATACTAAAAAAATTGTCACCTAGATTAATGTTGGGTTTAGCTTCAAACCCAAATAAAGATTTATAGTAATCACAAGCAATTTTAAACATTTTATCTAAGATCATGAACCGCCCATCAGACCATCAAGAACATTAATAATGTTTTTCCTTCTCCTTTGATTAGCAACGGCATAGAAGTATCTAGTATTCCTATCTCCTTTCACATGCTTTTCCCTAGCCCGTTGTCTCGCTTTAGTTTCTTCTATCTCCCATATTTTTCCTATCTCTTGCTTAATAGAAAATAGTCTATTCTCCTCTTCGGTAGTAAGGGATCTAGATTCTGACAAAATATCAATTACATCAAATTCATTCAACAAATCATTTTTCCTCTTCCTAATTTCAGAATTAACATTTAAACTCCAACCTTTAGTAACTTTCCTAAAATTTTTGACTTTACATTGCCAATCATCAATAGCATTTTCTCTTTTAGGAATGTTCCAGGCTTTATTCACAAGATGAATAAAATCTTCATGGAGAAGCCACCATTTCTCAAATTTATAACTAGGCTTAACATGATACCCACTTTCACCTGAATCCCACAAGATGGGAGTATGATCACTACCCACTTTTCCTCAAAGGAAGTACTACAAAAAACCCTATTAATCACAGACATAACTAAATTATTCTGATTATTAGCCCAAGTAAAATGCCTCCCTGTCAAATGCAATTCCATAAGCCCCCACATATCTATCCATTCATTGAATTTATCACACCACTTGTGATCAACTTTACCATTATTCTTATCAGTCTGATATCTAACCAAATTAAAGTCCCCCCTAACAGTATTGGGGTATGATCATCTTCTACAAAAATTTCGTGGAGCTCAGAAATAAATGCCGCTTCTCATCATACGGAGATCCATAAACAGAATAAGCCTCCACACAAAATCATCCTTCTTGCTCAGAATCAAACATTGAACCAAAAAATTTTCACATTAGTATGAAGAATTTCTAAAACCTCGAGTTCATACCAACCAAGATGCTACTGCGAGTGGATTTGGCCGAAGCCAATGCCAATCAAAATTCTTAGAACCACTAATATTATTGAGAAAGGAAACACTAAAATTTTCCTCTTTGTTTCTTCAAAACCAACAAAATCTACAGTTTGATTTCTAAAAAGATCCATCAAGCAATGCGTCTTCCTAGGCTGTCCTAAGCCTCTAACATTCCAAAAAACACCTTTCATTTTCCTTTGTTCTTCCTGGGGTGCTTGCCCCGTTTAATTTTACCAACAGTTGTCCACCCTTTCGACTAAGAACATTCTCCATAAACCTCCTTCAGAGGATCTGGAGAAGTTTTGTGACAATTGCCATTCAACAAATAATCCTCTATAACATCTTTAGAGGTACAACAATTATTACTAGAGCCATCTCCCACAGAGACTTTCTCTTCAAAATTAGCAATTCTTATAGCATCAATTTCTTTATAAATAGTAATATTGTCAGATATTTCCAAATCTGAACCACCCATCACAATATCAACTTTATTTGCTAAGGAATTTAGCTCATGACATGTAAAAGAACCAAAGGAACTTTTACCTGTAATACCTTTAGGTTTGGGGTAGCCCTCCAGGTTCTTCTATTGCTGCAACTCCTGAGCTTTTTGCAGAATAGTCTTGCCCTGATCTTCCAGCCTTTTGCTTCTCCTCTTACTGGGAACAACCTTTTGCTTTGGGCCGAAATGGCCGAAATTTGTGAAATTTCGTCGAAAAATCCTCGCCTGTGTTCAACACCGCATGCGTGTCGGTTGATCCCAGCCTCTGACCCTCACCGCTCACGTCATGAGCTCAGCGCCATCGCTCGTCTCAGCAACCCGCTACCTCTCCCAACCACTATCTAATCCGCCTAAGTGTGCATCAGGATCGCCTTCTCTACCTCTCCATTTCTCCCACCATCTCCCGCTCTAACAACTAACAAAAAAGATGAGAGAGCTTAAGGAGTTCGAGCTCCTATCCCTGCTGTCGCATCCATCGAGCTGCTCTAGCCACCATCATGCCTCTCAAGCACGTCTCGGTATCTCATTCTGTTCTTCACCTTCATTTCTTCTCTCGTGCATAGATGCACCCGGAACGTTGTCGTCTTCCTCACCTCCGACGCATGCACAACCAACCTTTACTGAACAACATATTTTGTTCTGGTGAGCTCCAACCTCATGTCCATTAGCTTTCCTTGACCCCCTCATGTTTCTGCTCGTCTCCCCTTGCTTATCTCGCGTAGGGATGCCTAGAATGCTGTCGCTTTGTCCTCTGCTCCGGTGACCCAACTGCCGCCCTCTCCACCACTAAGGAATACAGGTAGTGATGCGGATATCTTATCCACTAATACAACAACACCTACCATTCCTCATCAAGATGTATAAATACCAATCACTAGAACATGTGCTCGTCAACTTAATTATCAGGCGACTTCATTTTTGGGAGTGCATTTATATTTTATGAACTCCATGATACTGTTTGATACATGTGATATTATTCTAATTAAGAATCAAGATCCCTAGATGGTGATAAGGCATGAAAGTGGCAAGATAAGGAGCACCAATATAGATGATGGCAGAACCAAGCTTAGAGCAGACTTGTAGAATGCTACTAAACTCAATTGAAGCCACCATAATGCCACAATGATGGATGGCCAAACCATAACTATTTACTTTGTCTACTACCTCCAAACTTCTAGATTTACTTTTAATTAATAGCCATGGTTCTATGCCACCTTATTTAGGCCTATAACCATGTATCTAATCATAGTCCAAGGGGGAAGGAGTCCTTTTCAGTTGGGGTAAGAGTCCTTCTCGGTTTCCATATTCTGGCTGCACCCACCTTCTCCTCTTTCTTTATAAGCTAGCCACAGTCCTACGGAGAGCTAGTTTTTGTTTAGTTGTATTTTTTCTTTGTGAAACTATTCGGTATTCTCTTGTTCAGCTAGGTCAACATCAATATTGTGCTTCAGAACCTAGCATCAATATTAGTACTTCAATCATATTCACAATTTCAGATCACTCTTTACTTTGTTCTTACTTGTTCTTCGATTACTTGTAGGAGTTGATCTTTATGATCAGGTTGATCATGCTTCTAGCTAGGTTAATAACGATCCTACAGTTGGTTTAGTGTTTGTTTGACGTTTCAGTCATATAAAGTTGGTAGCCGAATCACGAGAGTCATCTCCACAAATCAAAGTTATCCTTCTCATCAAAAGATCGGTACTCAACAACCTGCATTAGTTGGTATCGAAGCTCAAGTTTATCGATGAGAATTTTCCTTTTTTTAGATTACATTATTTCTGCCCTAGTGTCTAGAAAAAGCAACACACAAAAATATTAGTGTTTGATCATCCTTTGTCTAAAACCAATCTGTGCCTCACAATTTCTTTTTATTATTGTATTGTTGAATCTTTGGTTGCATCATCGTGTTGAGTTGTTAGTTGTAGTGTCTAATACCTTAGAGTTTCGAGTTCTGGTCACCCTCACCTTCACGCTGTTACAGCACACATGCACCATCATCTCACCGGGCAGCCATCGTCATCTCGTCGAGCTGCCAAACATCATCTTACTGTGCCGCCTCCCCTCCACCTTGGACGCACAACATCAACTGTCTATCGAGACTCGAATATGTAAATCCAGACCCTTTGTGTATTCAGCACTAGACCAGGATCACGCTAGTGCACACAGATTTTACATAGATGAATATCACAATCATAGACAACGGGTACTTAAATAAAGACTTCATCAATTTAAATATAACTGTTATACGACCTTATGGTCCACCTTACACGAGTATGGCACATAGGGCTAAGACAGAAAAGGAAATGAAATAGCAGCGGAAATAAATTTATTCGTAGAAACCCTTCAATCTGCCACAGGCAACTGACAAGGTTTGCACCCTAACCGGTCATCTCCTCTTGGTACTCCTCCTCGTAGGCAGGCATAGCCTGTTCTCCAACTAGTGGTTTGTTGTGTTGCAAGGGGTGAGTTTGCAGAACACCTGAGGTTAGTTCTAGAAAAGCTGCGTGAGCATCGGCTATATGCTAAGTTCACCAAGTGTGACTTCTAGATGGAAAAGGTTGAGTTCCTTGGCCAAGTGATGACTACTAAAGGAGTTGCTGTTGATCCAAGTAAGGTGGAAGCAGTGTTGCATTGGGAGCAACCAAAGTCTGTTACCAGATTTGTAGTTTTCTGGGAATGGTGGGATATTACCGTCGATTCATAGAAGGATTTTTGATGATTGCTAGACCTCTTACACAATTGTTGAAAAAGGGGAAGAAGTTTGCGTAGACGTTAGAGTGCGAAAAGAGTTTTCTAGTGTTAAAGAAGTGCTCACGACAACACTGTTAGTGTTGCGGATGTGCGAAACGCTTTTGGTATATACTATGATGCATCTAGACAAGGTCTTGGATGTGAGTTAATGCAGAATGGCAAAATTGTAACCTATGCATCGAGGCAATTGAGGCCATATGAGGATAATTATATTACACATGATTTGGAATTAGCTGCCGTAATGCATGTTCTAAAGATATGGTGTCATCGTCTCATTGAAGTAGATGTGAGATATATGCAAATCACAAGAGTTTGAAGTGTATATTTATTCAGTCCGATATCAATATGAGATAAAGGAGATGGCAGGAATTGATTAAGGATTATTGGAATTCATTATCATCCTGGTAAGGCTAATGTGGTAGCTGATGCTTTGAGTCGTAAGAGTCACAATGCAAATATGTTGTTAATGAGCGATCAACCAGAGTTGTGCAGGGAGTTTCAGAAGCTGAAATTAGAGGTTGGTCCACAAGGTTTTATAGCTGCTTTAGAAGTGAAGCCAATGCTAGAAGATCAAATCAGAGGAGGTCAGAAGGATGATGAGAAAATTTGCAGAATCAAGCCTAAGAAGGATGAAGGCTTAGCTATGGATTTCACTATGGATGACCAAGATATTGTAATGTTCAAAGGCCGAATTTGTGTACCAAACAAGACAGAGCTTAAACAGTTGATTTCAGAGGAAGCTCATGATTCGAAGTACTCAATTCACGTAGAAAGTGCTAATATGTATCAAGATCTTAAAGGAAGATTTTGGTGGCATAATATGAAGCGTGAGGTAGTTAAGTATGTTGCATTATGTGATGTTTGTCAAAAGGGTGAAGGCCATGCATCAAAGGCCTGCTGGTCTATTGCAGCCTTTGAATGTTCCTGAATGGAAGTGGGAAGGGATTAGTATAGATATTATTACCGATTTGTCTATGAGTCAAAGAGGATATGATTCTACGTGGGTCATCATGGATCGTTTGATCAAAGTCACTCACCTTACACCAGTGAAGACTACCTACTCAAGAGTTTGTTTGGTAGAGATGTATATATCAAGAATTGTGTGTTTGCAATGAATGCCCAAGAAGATTGTGTTAGATAGAGGTACCCAATTTACCTCGAGATTTTGGAGTAAGCCACTTGAAGCAATGGGAATCGTTTGAATTTCAAGATAGCATGTCATTCATGCATGATGGTCGACAAAAAGAGCTAACCAGATTCGGAGGCTATGTTAAGAGCTTGTGCCTTAGCTTACACTACATCACGAGATAGTCGGTTGCTGTTTGAAGAATTCAGTTATAACAACAGTTATCAGGCTAGTTTGTAAATGTCACCATTTGAGGCTTTATACGGTCATGCTTGTTGTACCCTGTTGAATTGGAATGAGACAGATGCCGTTAGAAGTGATTGAGTTACAAGAGGATCTGACCTACAAGGAGCAACTGATCAAGATTTTGGATGTAGTGGAGTGTAAGATCAGGAATAAGTTTATTTGTTTGTTTTCAGAGTTCAGTTGAGCAACTATTCAAAAAATGAAGCAATGTGGGAATGTGAAAAGGATTTGAAGTCAAAATTCCCAGACCTATTCCCTAATCAGCCCTGAATCTCGGGGTTGAGATCTGTTAAGAGGGGAGGTTTGAAACATCCCAAAATTTGCCATTAATTTCATTTTATTGTTATTTGTGTATTTTGTGATTTTTGGATTTATTGAAAATTCTGGAATTTATTTGAATTTATTTTTTAAATTAAGTATATTGGGTTTTAGTGAAAACTAGATAAATATACATAAAGTTAATACAAAGTTTGGCTAAAAATATTTTTTTGAGTTCAAAATATCTCAAAGTATTTTTGAGAATTTTCTTGGTTTTTTCCTGGTTTTTTGATTGCCTAAATCTAATTAAACTAATTTCTATAATTATTTTAAATCAAAAAGCTGAGAAATTCATTCAAACAGTGTTGGCCCGGAGTCCATACTATTTTCGTGGCCCATCTTCTAGAAGCTTTAATATTAGCTGTGAGATTGTAATCCAGCGATGGATGACTGTTGGGAACCCTAGCCTTTGTGGTCCGTTGGATTTCCACGTGTGATTGGGATTAGATCAAGCTTGCGTTGTATTTAGCCATTCATTGCATGGATTTCTTTGATCAATAGCATCTCATTGTTCGATTCTTAATCTGCCATGGGCAATACTCCCCCTACACTACGTACAATCCCCTTGTACATCCGGCTATTGCCGATATTTGCCCGCATCAGAACCATAGTTTTGTTTCGAATTTTTAACAAAATATCAGTAACCAACAGTATCATATCCAAACACATTTTCAATCTTTCAAGAAACAATTTTTTGATCTGATCATCTTCATCGTTGATTCTAAAGCATGGCTAAGCATAGTTATTAAATCGCATAAACCCAGTTTGACATTATGTATTGTCTATCCCTATCCTATGGTTATCAAGGTTCACATGTCCATACTTATCAAGGAAGTTTTATGAAATAACAGGTATATTCTATCATTACCATAAAATAGTGAATTTATAGAAAATAAACGCATGCATGAAATCATTTGATAAACAAAAAGGAAAATTAAATACTAGGATCAATATGATCAATGGGGTGCTTGCCTTGCTTATTTGTTGTCTAAGATAAAGTCGTAGTTGCAGCTGGCGTTGTTGACGATGGAGTTAGTGACGTCGAGTTCTACACGTCGTTCAACGGAAATATAGCAAATAATAAACTTTAATAAGGGCAAAAAGAAAATAGATAGTAAATCAATTTAAGATTTGCTATAGAAAGCACGCGTGTTTTAGGGTTGGATTGAATAATTTCACATTCTCATGTTTTAGTCCATTAAGTATATATATTGAAATTGTTAATAGCTTGAGCGAGGCATGGTTTCTTTCATGTATTATCTATTCTTGTTTTACGAATTCAATAAGTTAAAATTATGTATTCTTATATTATAATATCAAATTCAAGATGCAAAAATTATTTGGATTAATAGAAGTAAACATTAGTTACAGGTTTTGTAAACTCAACTATGCATATAACGTGTTTCTAGTAACCTTATCACTGAAGGGTTTTGCACTAACAAGATTCAAAAGCAAAACAAGTTAAAATAAGAATATTTTTTCAGATTGTTGTAGACCATATTCTAAAGATCATTTCTTGTCTATTCTTCACAAAATTTGCATTTAGACAAATTGTTTTACGGTTGCCAAAAAGGCTTAAGTGATCACAATAGTTTATGTATGAATAGTACTTGTTCTTTGATTGATTTTATATAGAATTAGTTTCTTATAAGTTAGATCTATTGATTTAGGCTACTATTCTCATTTTCATTATATTTGAGAAGTAACTGGTGATACAAATATCATAATCATTGATTTCTCATTTGTAATTAAAATTCATTTATTCATATTATAGATTACAGAAATCTTAACGCTTAAGCTTGTTGAGCTAACAAGATTTATATGCAATGCATGATGAAGTGAGGTTATTTCTTGATAATATGGTAGTATGAACATTGGAGAGTGTTTCTAAACTAGTTTTATAAATTTTAGCATCTAGACGAGTTATTTTCTTGCTGTTGAAATTGCAGAAATGATCACAAAGTTAGCGCTATAACGAGTTAGGTTTCATTTTAAGTTTGTGACTACACTATACATGATCTTCTTCTCATTTTTTTGGCATTAGTAGGGGATGATCTTAGAAATGTTTTGAAACTAATTTTTCATTATTTTTATTTTAACCGCGATAGTTTATATATTTATTTATTGTTGTGATCTGTATTTCCTTTTATTAAAGGCAACGTATCCTATGCACACAGGCCTTCCCGTGTACACACCGTGCACACCAACTAACAAAAGTCACAAAAAATTTTGAAAAAAATTGTAGATGTACTTCATAGATTACTCTACCTATGTATAAAATTATAGGTTCAAATTCATTATATATCAAGAGTCACAAAAAAGAGAAAATTCTGACAAGTTTAAAGAGTTTAAACTTGTTAGAATTTTCTCTTTTTTGTAACTCTCGATATAAAATGAATTTGATCTTGAAACATCATACATAGGTAGAGCAATCTATGAAGTATATCTACAATTAGTTTTAGATTTTTTTGTAACTTTTGTTAGTTGGTGTGCACGGTGTGTACACGAAAAATCTGTGTGCACAGGATATGTTACCTTTATTAAAAGATTGCAAATTAAGTTTTATTCTAAATATTTTTACATGAATAGGCCTCTACTAATTTCTAGGAACTTATACAAAATGTTTTATTATTTTATGAGTTATTATGTACTCATTTTTATTAATGGCCTTATTAGGTTTTTCTAATGATTATGAAGCAAATAATTTAAACATAGATAAAAAATTAAATGCTTTTGCATATTTGAGTTCCCCATGGTTTCAGAAGCTCATAAGAATTTATTTTATGATTTTCAAAGTTATATTTTTCATATGTGCGTTAATGTTCACAATAGTTTAGTTAACTATTTTTAATTTTATTAATTATTCTGTGACTTAAAAATAATTTTTGTATATTTGAATTCATCCTAGTCTTATCATTATATAAAAATTTATTATATTATTTTATAGCTTATTGTGCATAGATTTAATATAAAGACCATAATAAGGTTATTAAAAATTTAATTCTAATAATTCTTCGTGGTTCAAAATTTAATTTTTTTGTATATTCTGAAAATACAGGATTTTATATGAATTTATAATTTTGTTTCATTCAATTTGGTTAGAAGATTCAAAAGTTATAGCTATTTGAATTGCTTCGGGCCTTGAAAACTGGAGTCAAAAATTAAAAATACGTTTTTAGAATAGAGAAGGCATCTTTTACCCTTTGAACTGGAGTTCCTTGCTCTAGCTGACAACAGGGCCCCACACGGCAGTGAGACAAAACTGAGACGCAGCTAGGGCTCTCCGGCGATGGCGCTACGGTGGTCGTCTAGAGAAGGCGAGTGCATAGGGAGCAAGGGCTCGACGAGGCGCATCCGAAGGTAGAACCAATTCAACCAGAGAAGGTCCGAGGTGAGCTACTACCGAGGTGAAGCAAAGGACGCTAATGGCGGTCGCGGGAGGAAGAACCATAGCGTGAGAGCTTGAATGAGTAATGGTTTTAGCTTCTAGGGGTCACAAGGAGTCCATTTTGGTGGTTAGTTGAAGTGGAGAGGGACGGAGGAGCTCTACCATCGAGTGACCGGAGCTGAGGAAGGAAGTGCGCCATGGCGGCGAGCTTTTGCATGAACAACTTGAGATTTTTCTGAGGGCTTTTACTCCTTAGAGTACCCAGGTGCTAATAACCAGAGGAATTTGGTTATAGATCAGTGAATCATTCGAAATTGGATTTGTTTCGAGCTCAGAGCTCTTGTAGTAATGGTGGAATTGGGAAGATTGAAGTTGTCTCGGCTAGAATTGGTTAGAAGAGAATGAGGGGAAATGGAGCGCTTGCTAATGTGACCTTAAGGTCGTATTTATAGGCAGCGAGGAGGTGCGTCTGTGCACGGAGCAGGGTGTGAACTCGCTGGGGTTTTGCGGTGCTAGCGCAGGGAGGAGCATGATGGCACAACAAGGAAACACGGCGAAGGAGGCTGCGTGGCGGCGAGGTGGTGGGCCGGCGTTGGCTGGAGATGCAAACGGATAGAGGATAACACGAGCACAGTGCGCGCGAAAGAGACAGGAGGAAGATCTACTTGGGGGCTTCAGAAGCGAGAGGAGGAAGAATACTAGAGAGGAGACTACTACCGTGTGGGCATGAACAAGGAATGGGACCCACCTGGAAGTGAAAGGAACGGGAAGTGATGCAATTTCAGGAACTGAGCAGGATAAGGTTCATTGAATCAGTTAGCTCTCAAGTCTGAAATTAATGAGGAATTTACTGCATGATTATTTACCAGTTATATTCATAATGCAGCAATTTGAGAAAAAAATATTATCCACATAATTTATTAAAATTCTGAAAAGATGCTCTGTGCAAATTTCAGATTTCTGTTTTTGATTTTTCAGAGAGTCTAAATCTTCTTAGAACTTTTTGAATTTTATATGAATTTATGTTAATCACATGATCCTTCGATAAAATTTTAATATTTAAATATTTTGTATTTAATTTAATAAAATTCTGACATTCATATTCTTAAATTTTTAATCTCTATTTTTGAATTTTTAAATATCTCAAAACAATTTATTAATTTCTAAAATTTTTATTGTAGATTAATTTATTACTTCAGACGATAATTTAAAATTTTCAACTCGAGATAAGGTATGATTTGTTTTATTAAATTATGAGAATTTCACTGTTGCTAGTCATGGTTCAATAATAAATGAGCTTTTAGTTCATGTATAAATGTTGGATATGACATTTTAAAATTTATAATTGATGTTCTAGTGAATTCTTTATATTATCCAGAATTTATACATTTTATTGGCTTAAGATTTTATTTTTGTTAGTCATTTATTACTTGTAAACATTTTTCCAATGAAGCAAAAATAAGAAAAATCCAGAAAAAATTCAGAAAATTCAGAAAAACATTAATAAATATAATTTAATTCTGAAATTTAATTTCTTACTTTATTTTAATTTTTGGGATGTTACGGAACAGAGCAAACTCTAGCCTCTAGGGCACGGCAGCGCGCCGACGAATGGCTGCTGGAGTCTGCCGGCCGGCTGTGGAGAAGAAGAACGCTGTGGTGGCAAGGTTCAAAATGACAAATCTTAAGTTTTATTGAGGGCTTTTGATTAGTATGATGTATATATGCTAAGGCTTATAGCAATTGGAAAATGAATTAGTGTACTGGCTTGAATTGAATGTTTCCTGAGCTCAAGGCTTTTGTGGCCGTGGAGGAAATGGATGAAATTGGGGCGCTTTGGTTAAGGGAAGAGAAGGGGAAGACGAGGGGAAGTGAAGGTGCAGTTTGTGCACCCAATGGCGCCTTTTATAGCTCTGGAAACGTAGATGAGCCTGCTCGAGTCGTGAGCTCGGCGGGATAAATCGCGACGCTGCACAGGAGATGGAATGGGTAGTGCAGCGCGAAATGCGGAGGAGGCGGCTGCGTGGCGAGACATTGATGGCATGAGAGCCTCCGTGGCGCAAGCTATAGGCAAGATTGAAGCGAGCTACAGTGGCGCAATTTGGCTCGGGGTGCCGAAGGCCAGAGGTAGAAGATGACCTGTTGTTTCTCTGCCGCTTGGGCCAGCACAGTAAAGCGGCCCCACATGTAAGTGTGTGCACGGCGAAAATAAGAATCGCGGCTATGAATAGAAAGGAATTAAGTGCATGGAATCGGTTACCTGTCTTGTCCAAAAATTTTTGATAATTTTTCTGCATGATGATTCGATAATGATCTTCATACTGTAGATATTTCAAATGAAAATACTCTATACAGGATTTATAAAAATTCAAAGAAGGCACTGTGCACAGACTTCACTTTTCTATTTTTAAATTTTCTAGAGATTTATAACTCATCAATAATTTCTGAAACTTTTTGTACGAGTTCGTTCTAGCTACAGAGTCCTTCAGTAAAACTTTCAATTTAGGAACTTTTATATTTTATTTAAAAACATTCTGATTCTTGGATTTTTAGATTTTTGTAATTGAATTTTTAAATATAACAAAATTTGTTATTTATTTTTAATATTTTTAACGTACGTGTATTTATCTATCCAAAAGATAATATTAAATTTTCAGCTAGATATAAATTTGTATTATTATTATTTAAATCTAACAAGTTTACTGTTGTTAGTCAAGAATCAATAATTGGCCTTTCATTTCATTTTTAATTGTTTTGATATGACTTTTAAAATTTAGAATTGAGTCTCTAAAGATTTTCTGTGTTTAAATATATTTTTTGTTATGGACTTTTTACTCTTTTCTTTATCTATTACTTTGGATTATATTAAAGGATTTCTCCTTTAGAGAAAAATATGAAAATCCAGGAAAATTCAGAAAAACCATCAATAGTTTTGCATTGAAAAGAATACAAATGAGTAAAAGATTTTCTTTAAGAACCAATATTCAGGAAAATTTAGATTACATGGCATTTCAAAATAAATTTTTATTCCATCTCGTTTTCATATTTTGTTTAATTTGGAGATTTATATAGTAGTTCATTCTTTTATAAAGGTTGGATTTTAAGAAATTGAAATAGAAGATAATATTTTAAATCATTCTCATAATTTTAATTCAAAATTTTATTGAATTTCATTTTCAAATTTTAATTTTTTATTTTTCTTATTTTGAAATTTTGGAATGTTACACATATGTAAGTTACATTTAAACTCAAGATGTTCAATTTGTTCTTTACATAGTTAGCTACATCTTGAGTATAATACAACTAGAACCAATTATTACTTTAGATCAAAAGAACAAATAGATCTACACCAAGCTATGTCAAAACCATCCTCAATTGCCTCTTTACCAAGCTAGATGTATATACCTTGAATATAATGCTATTTCAATCCATTATTAGCCTAGGTCACCTTTCTTTAAGTAAATATCTATATATCGAGCATAATACAATTAGAACCATTTACTACTTTACAATATATAGAACAAATAGATTTACACCAAACTAAATTTAGAAACCAAATTTATATTTCTCTTTTTACCAAGCTAGATCTTAATATAAATATAATACAAATTTGAACCAATTATTATCCTTCGATGATCTAGAGCATAAGAATCTACAATTACACCTCTAAATCTAGGGCCTCTTTCCACCGGATCGCCTTTCAATCACAACCATCTCAAAAATAGCTCGAAAAACCCTAAAAATATAGAGGAAGTCGAAACTCTCTATTCTTATTTACTAGAAATAGCCATCACAGATGGTTTTTGGCTAAAACCATCTGTGATGTGCCACATCACATATAGTTTTTGGCCATCTGTCATATGCCTAAGACTTATTGCAGATGGTTTTTATAAAAAACAGTCAGTGATGACGTGTCTAATATAACCCCTTTTTAGTAGCACAGAATGCACATATGACATTCACAAAACACAAACACCTTATTACAACATATACATCATATTTGCTCACAATATACAATACAAACAAACTTAACAGGCAATACACATACATATCGCATAAGAGGCTACACATGTAACTTTGGAACTAAGAGAAGGTTCTGTTTTCGGTGCACCGTTAGGCCGAACACCTCCGACATATCAATCTGCCATCCTGGCGGCAGCTCCCAGTCAAAACGGTGCAGGAGGTTTGCCAGCACCACCTCGACAGTAGCGATCCCAAGGTTCATCCCAGGGCACATCCTTCGTCCAGCCCCGAATGGCAAATACTGAAAATCATTCCCTTGAAGTTAACACACGTAGCACTACCGTCATTGAGAAACCTTTCAGGATGAACTCCTCTGCGTCCTCCCAAAGCGTCTATCCCTGCAAATGGCCCAAGCGTTGATGAAGACTCGGGTACCAGCAGGAATCATGTATCCATCGATGCTGCAATCAGTCATGGAGAGGTGTGGCGCAAGCAAAGGTGCCACGGGATGTAGCCGGAGCGTCTCTTTTATAACTGCTCTCAAGTAGGTCATGTTGTTCAAGTTGACTTCACTGATAATTTCTTGTTCCTCAGGCATGCTACTCCTCACCTCTGGTTGTAGTTTCATCATCAAGTGTGGCCGCAGCATGAGCTCGGCAATGGTGAATTCGAGGACCTGAGATGACGTGTCTATTGCCCCAAAAAACACATCCTGTGCATTTATAATTATGATATGATCAGATATAAGATAAGTCTGCCTAGATTTCTATATATTATTTAGGCTTCATTGCTCTGAGTTTAAATTCACAATCTACTACCTTTTTTTCCTTGGTAATTTTAAACTTTTATGTCGGCGGTTAGATGATACTTAGATTAACGGTTTTGTGACAAATCTCAAATTATTGTCAGGTCATGGGATCTCACACAAATTATTTTTAGAATGTAATTAAGATCGTTATTTGGAAATATGATTCATTCAATTCTCATCACTGAATGGCTCACATATGCCATGATCATACATGTCAACACCCACCTAGCCAAAGATGATTTAATTTGCACTACGTACTACCTCGTTAATTTAGGGGATCCTCCATTGAATGAACATTGAACACTTCCAAAATTGAAACTATTACTCTAAAATTTTAACATTCAACTCAATTTATAAAACTGACCTCAGAAATATGAACTTTCAACTCAATAATTGGAATCAGTTAACACTTTCTAACTAGTGAAACTTTTAACTCAAGTGCAAGTCGGCCTTGACGTGCGAGCTCCGTCGGGGCATTCTGACAATGTGACTTGGTGGACGGTCACGCGGTGCCGGCTTCCTCGTCACACAATGGAAGGATTTCGGCGGGGCTGTCGCAGATAGCCTATGGAACATTTGGAAAGAGAGAAACAACAGATCTTCAGCAATTTTTACGCGACGGTGCAACAGGTGGCCGATGCCATTATTCAGATATCCGTGACCAGCAGATGGCGCCGGGCGAACTAGTGCACGACACCGTCTAGTTGCTAGGGGCCTCTAGGCCGGACCCCGTTCCCTTCGGGGATGTATTTCCCACCTTCCTTCTCCTCATCTTTTACCTAGTCTCCCCCTATATTTACTCCTTTTGGTTCCGTGAACTGTTTGTATTATTCACTTATCTTAATGCATTCGGCAGAGCTCCTGCCAGTTCTTTCAAAAAAAAGAAACTTTTAACTCAAAATTTTATCTAAAACATTGAAAATTTTAACTTAGATTCTAAATTTTCAACTGAAAATTTTGGTGTGATTTTTAAAGTCTCTAAGAAGCGTCTCTGAACCATGTAGCTCCTATTTTAGAAACAAGATGGAAGACGCTTCTAGAAAAGTGGTATTGTTTTCCTTGTATTTCTTTTATCTTAAAAATACTATAGAAGTGTGGTTTCACTTGTTAATTAAATAGTGAATGTTCACTAGCATTCTCCTTCATGAAATATGCTTAAAACACTTACCATTAGTATAGCTTTCATGCGCTCTCTGGTGAGACCGTATGCCTGTTTCACAGAGAGCAAAATATTTATGAAATCATCGTCCTCACAACGGGCTGAGTTGTATTCGCTCTCATGGTCATCGATCACCCTGTTCAGCAGCTCGTCCCATCTCTTCTTCACTCTCTCCGCCCTTGCGCACACTGCCTTCCTGAGCACGCCAACGTGAGCTAAGATCGGGAAGAATTCCTCGATGTTGAAACCACCTAGCAGCTTCGAGGTGTCGTGGACAAGACCCCGGAAGAGCTTGTTCCGGTCTTTGTTCCGAAAGAACTTCCCCGACACGGCGCGACACACCATGTCATTTGTGATCGAGATGAGCAACTCGCTCATGTCCACCACTGCTCCTACGGCGGCTGCCTCGCTGATCTTGGCCATCACCATGCTCACCTGGCACATCTTATAATATCAAACTGGGTAAAATTTGAGAAAGCTAGTATTTGCTTGTTCAAAATAGAAGTAACCTTTATATTCTTTCTAATATCAACGAGCAACTTAATTTGACTAGCAAACTTGGTCACATAATATTACTATATGTGCTATATATGGAAGTATTTTACGAACAATCTGCTCACAACGCTTTGAAATTACTTCCAAACATATATCGGTGGTCAAAAGTTGAGGATAATTTACTGCGGATGCCAATAGATCTTGAAATCGATACAGTATGAAAGTCTAAAAAACTAGCCATTGATTACCTCCTCCTCGAGGGCGATGCGGAAAGACTGCACCTTCTTGACGCTAAGCAGGTGCGTGGTGATGAGCTTCTTGGCCTGCCGCCAGTCCTCGCCGTACGGGGCGAAGCCAACGTCGCACGAGCCGTACGTAATGATGTCGGCGAGCACAGAAGGCGGTCGTGAGGCGAACACGTGGTCGTGCGTACGCAGCACCGCCTCGGCAGCACGTGGGGACGACACGACAAGCGTCGGAAGGGCGCCAAGGCGGAGGAGCATGAGGTCGGGGCCGTGCTTCCTGGCGAGGCCGCGGAGGGAGACGTGAGGGAGGGAGCCGACGAGGTGGAGGTGCCCGATGATGGGCAGTGCCGGAGGCGAAGGCGGGAGACGGTGGTCCGGCTGCTGGTTCTTGATTTCTCTCTTGTTAGCCAGCCTGTAGTGTAGAAGTACGATGATGAGAGGGAAGAGAAACAGAAACCATGCTTGTCGAGGAGTAACATGCATGATTTGCTGTACTAGATCTGCCATCGCAATTAGTCGCCAGCAATGTAAGAGGTTGATGGAGCTCTGCAAGAGATATAACGCCTGCGATTGTTAATTTATCTTCCGATGATTATTGTTGCTTTAGTACAAGCTCGCCAACAGCAGAAGGGCACAATCTCATCATGCAAGTACGCGTCGCTGATTTGAGACGCTGATGAAAAGGGGATTTTCGCTTCTTGTCGGCCTAGGCCTCGGACCGCTCCAGGCCTCGGGCTATTGCTCCAGAGGCCTGAGTCCCAGCTCTGCCCCTGCCTTAACCTCTCATTGGCGTCCATCTGTATCCATTAAGAAAACAAACACTCTGACCAAGCAGAATGATCAGGTGCCTTAGGCTGATGCATGTCCTTCAGAGTGAATGAACAGTAATTTTCTGAGCACAAACAATTATTTCCATACAAGGTGATCTCATGACGAACGTGTCCTGCAAGGCTATCTCAACGTATTTCTTATAGGCTAAAACCGAAGACTTACATAACCACAAAAAGATACGAGCACATTTGGATGTCAACTTTTTGTCCTAGTTTATCTTATCATTGTACAAATTATTGTAGTCGATTAAGCAATGCACGTCATCGTGCCTAGCTTGTAGCATACTCCCTCGTTAATATATACTAGTCATCAACCCGTGCATCGCACGGACTACATATTTTCTCTTTGCTTTTGCAAATTTAGTATTTAGTTTTGTCGAAACTAACTTATGTTTTTATCAGTATTTTTTTATTTGTATGTAATTTCATTACCATGTAACTTGGATTTTGAATTATGTCATACTTAAAGTGTAGGAATAGATAAATTAGTTGTTTATGCGAAGATATAGGAATTGCAAACGTAGAAAAAAAATTAGGAATATGTGATTGAAAAGTTTTTCAGGATTTAAATGATATGTATTTTTCATTAGTGGAAGTAGTAAAACATGCATTAGTAAAATTTTGCACGAATTGAAACTTAATTATGTGCTAAATTTTAAGAATACGCTTTCAGCACGTAGGAAACGTAGCAAAAATATACAACAGGTACATTTTTTATCCATCCTTATCCATTAACTGCTGTACATCTATCCTCCTGGCCATTCTTCCATCGGTCCATCCGTCTCCCTCGATACCAATCCTGCAATCCACCACAAATTCAAGGCCAAGCTAAAACATGGGGACCATGAGCATGGCGGCCATAGTCACCACCTCCTCCATTTGCCAAGAAATCGGTGTCACTGTGCTTTCCACAACCCCACCCCCGGGTGCGCCCTTCTGCACGCGTGGCTATCATCTCCGATGGCTTTGACGCCGTCGGCATGGCCGTGTGCCCCGATATAACATCATGAAAATTTTAAATAAGAATTTAAAATTTAAAAATAAAATTGAATAAAATTTTTAATTAAAATTAAGAGAATGAATTAAATTCATATTCTTCATGTCGATATCTTGAAATCCAACCTTAATTAAAGGATGAGCTTTAAAATAAAATTTCAAATAAATCAAAATATGAAAATGAGTTGAAAATGAAATTCAATTTGAAATTTCATTTAATCAAAAGTTTTCTTGAAATTTTAGTTCTTAAGAAATCCTTTTAGTATAAATTCAAATAATGGATAAAAAGAGAAGCAAAAAGATTTCAACAAACAAAATAAATAAAAATTTTATATAACAACAGGAAAACTCCAGTAACTCATTTATAAATTTTAAAATGTCATATCAAGCATTTATGAACGAATTGAAAGCTATTTAATGAATCTTGACTAGCAATAGTGCACTTGTCAGAATTTAATAAAAATAATAGTGACTTATCTCGATCTGAAAATTTTATATTATCTTTCTCAGTAATAAATTCATCCACAGTAAAAATTTCAGAAATTAATAAAATAATTTGTGATATTTAAAAATTCAAAAACAGAAAGGTTAGAAAACTAGTAATCTGAAAATTTTATATTATCTTTCTGCGTAATAAATTCATCCACAATAAAAATTTAAGAAATTAATAAAATAATTTGTGATATTTAAAAATTCAAAAACAGAGAGATTAGAAAACAAGTAATCTGATTGTCAAAATTTTAATAAATTAAATACAAAATATTTAAATCTGAAAATTTTATTGAAGACTAAAATGATCAAGATTAACTAATATAAAAAGTCTCAAAAAGTTTTTATAAGATTTAGTCTCTCTGATAAATCCAAAACAGAAAACAGAAATATGTGCACAGTACATTGCCAGAATTTTTATAAATTCTATGGGTAATATTTTCCTCTAAAATTTATACAGTATGAAGATAAGTCCCTGTCCATCATGCAGTAAATTCCTAAATAAATTGGCGATATGATTTCTAACTGATCCAATGAACTCATCATGCTCAGCCTGTTATTCATTTATGATATTGCTTCGCTGCCCCTTTGCCTCTCACTTCCAGGTGGGCCTCATTCCCTGTGCAGACCCGCACGCTAGCCTTTCCTCCCTGTCATTTTCTACCTCCAGACGCTGGTGCCCCCGAGCAAAACCTTCGTATAGCCTTCTGTAGCCGCGTCATTCCCTCGCCATAGCCGAGCCACTGAAGCATTGGACTTCACTCCTCTCTGCCACGCGGTTGCCGCCTCCGCTTCCCACAGTGCTCGATGATGCCCTACCTATGCCACCTCGATACTCTTCCCTATGCGGCACAGCAAGCTCATCTGGGCGAGCTCACACCCGAGCCTGGATTCATCTTCGCCTTTTGGCCACCTATAAAAGCCAGCCCAGTTCACAATGACCTCCGTTTCACTTTCCCTCTCCCTCCCCTTCATTTCCCCTAGCCAAGACACCTTCAATCTCTGTCTTTTCGCCATTGCTAGGAGCCCCGAGCTTAGTCCAAAAACCAAAAATTCGGAAGAATCCTTGATATGGATCACGGTCCCGATCTTCACGACGTAGGATCACGAACAAGATAATTAGTGCAACCTGACAAATAAAACTCGAAGCCAACCACCGTCTTTAACCGGCAACCTGAATTGAGGACTCGCCCAACCACACTCTCAAAGAACCAACCAACACAACCTGGAATCAATGGACCAGGAGCACCAATTGGGAGCCGATGAAGCGGCCGCTTCTGTAATCCCACAAGGAAATCACAAGAGCAAAGGGGTAGGTAGAGATCACTCTCTGAATTTGTTAGCACACAACTGAACAAAGGGGTTCTGAATTCAAATATCAAAATTTCTCCTCTAATGTTGAGATACAAGAGATATTTATACTAGGAACAACCCTCCTAATTAGGTGTGAAAGGACCCTTCAGTTGATGGGGATAAGTTAGCTCAAAGGTCACCACGAAATGAATTCCCTTAGAGCCTCCAGCAGACTTTTTAGCTTCTGGCAGTCTACAATAAATTGGCCATTACTCCTTAATGGGAAGACCAAATGACTCAAGGTTTGTTGTATTGGAAAGTAGGCTTGATAAGCTTTCATCAAGTACTCATGGACCTCCATTGCCCTTGGGAATCAGGAGATATGGTCGATCCATTATGGTAGTCCAAACTGAACAGTTGGAATTTCTCCATGTAATGCAGTCCTCATCCATCTCCTCTTGAGGGTCTTCATAATCTTCATGTTTAAACTTGAGAATTACCAATGTAGAACATTTAGGTAGTATAACATTCTCAAATATATTATAATCAAATTCAGCTAGGAGTGAAGTCACCTGTTGCTGTAGCTTCTTAGCACAACTTCTTGTCAATGGTCCTTGGTTTACATGACTTGGTGTAGTTTGGTCTTGGTTCACTTGTTTGGTTGCATGATTTATGCGCAATGGTGCATGTTCCATTGGGATGTTCGCATCATTCTCCCCCTCTTGAAAATGAGTCGTCCTCGACTCTATTGCTTCTGAACCCAAGAATGGTGATAAATCCGCAACATTGAATGTTGGGCTAACACCATAGTCTTCTGGAAGTTCAATTTTGTAAGCATTGTCATTAATTTTGGCTAGCACTTTGAATGGTCCATCTCCTCGGGGCATCAACTTAAACTTGCGCTTTTCGAGAAAATGCTCCTTGCGTAGGTGCCCCCAAACCAGATCACCCGGTTCAAATGTCATCTTCTTTCGATGCTTGTTTGCCTTGGTAGCAAAGTATTGTGCCTTCTTCTCTAGCTCTTCTTTGGTCTTCTCATGTATCTCCTTCACATATTCAGCACGCTTGGAAGCTTCCATGTTACTTTGTTCCTGCAAAGGTAATGGTAACAAGTCGATCGGAGCAAGGGGTTTGAACCCGTATACAACTTCAAATGGACACATATTAGTGGTAGAGTGTACTGTCCTGTTGTATGCGAACTCGATGTGCAGTAAGCACTCTTCCCATTCCTTCAAATTCTTCTTGATAATGGTTCGCAGCAGCGTTGAAAATGTTCTATTCACCACCTCCATTTGCCCACCCGTTTGTGGGTGGCATGTTGTGGAAAACAGTAGCCTCGTTCCAAGTTTTGCCCACAATGTCTTCCAAAAGTAGCTCAAGAATTTGGTGTCACGATCTGAAAAAATTGTCCTGGGCATCCCATGTAATTCCACAACTTCCCTGAAAAACAAAGAGGCTATGTGGGAAGCATCATCGCTTTTATGACATGGTATAAAATGCGCCATTTTAGAGAATCGATCAACAACAACAAAAATTGAATCCCTTCCCCTCTTTGTCCTAGGTAATCCCAAAATAAAATCCATGCTAATGTCTTCCCAGGGAATGCTAGGTACAGGCAAAGGAGTGTATAAACCATAGGAGTTCAATTTTGACTTAGCTTTGTGGCATGTGACGCATCGTTGAACATGTCTTTCCACATCTCTTCTCATCTTTGGCTAATAGAAGTGGTCGGCCAGCATCACATATGTTTTCTCTCATCCAAAATGACCCATTAATCCACCTACATGTGCTTCTTGTAACAACAAGAGTCTAACAGAAGAGTTTGGAACACACAATTTATTAGCTCCAAACAAAAATCCATCATGCACATGATATTTTTCCCATCCTTTTCATACAATATATTTTGCATATGGTTCTAAAAATTCATGATCAGTATGATACAATTCTTTTAAGCTCTCTAGTTCTGGTACCTTTACTTCAAGTTGATTCAGCCAAAAATATTTTCGGGACAAAGCATCAGCAACAAGGTTATCCTTACCTTTCTTATATTTCACGACATATAGGAAAGTTTCAATGAATTCAACCCATTTGGCATGGCGACGGTTCAGTTTAGCTTGGCCCTTCAAATACTTCAAAGCTTCATGATCTGAATGAATAACAAATTCTTTTGGCCACAAATAATGTTGTCAAGTCTCAAGTACTCTTATCAAAGCATACAACTCCTTGTCATACACGGAGAAGTTCAGTTGCGCTCCTCCCAACTTCTCACTAAAGTATGCAACAGGTTTTCCTTCTTGCATGAGCACACCTCCAATTCCAATTCCTCTTGCATCACATTCAACCTCAAAGGTTTTTGTGAAATCTGGCAACACAAGTAAGGGGGCTTCAGTCAATTGTCACTTCAATTCTTGAAAAGCATTTTCTTGTGGTTCACCCCATTTGAACACAACACCTTTCTTTGTCAACTCATTTAGTGGAGCAGCTATGTGTAACATCCCTAATTTCGGGTTTCTACTAAAAGCTAATTTAAAATTAATTAATTTCAAATTTTGGTTTTTCTTCGGTGTTCTAATTAACCTGGCATCCTTATCCATCCGAAATTTAAGTTCAATCCTCTACCGTCCGCAAAGTCAGACTCCCAATTCTGGTCCTTATTCGAAATGTCACTCGAGTTCCAAAATGCTCCAAAAATCTCAAAACCCATTGTATTAGGTTTCAAATATTCTATAATGATTTTGCGAATTTTTTCAAGATTTATAGAATCTCTCTGATATTTTATCTCTCGCGCTTTACTCAAATCCATTTTATTTCGTTCTGAAATAATCTAAATTCCACAATTCATCAAAATTTAGTGAAACTAAATTTATTGGGTTCCAAATAATCTCTAGTATTTTTAGGAATTTTTCCAAGATTTTTAGATCATTTTTGCTATTTTATTCTTCGCGCTTTTGTCCCTTCATTTCTTCCAACCAACAAGAAATCGACACGTGGTAGGTACTGTTCAGCTTTCTTCCACCTCCAGCCAGCCACTTCCAGAGCATGATTCTTCTTCCGTTCATGGCCCTCCAAATTCAAATCACAGTAACTTCTCATTTCCTCCACCAAATCATGCGTGGTTGGATCCATTGCGAAGAGGGAGACGAGGAGAACCCATTTTCATGACCATTCATCTTTTAACCCGCCGAAATTTGATTAATTGACTAGAAACTATTTTGCACAAAAACCTCCATAACTCGGCCGTTTCTCAACGAAACGATGAGCTTCCACCTCTCAACTCTTCGTCTCAGCGTCCTACATCCCGTGCTCACCCTAACCCATTGTTCCTGTGCCATCCCCTCCTCCAAAACTCGAGAAAACCGATGTCCGGCGTTCTCCAAAGACACCGGCAAGCCATCTCTTGCTCCAGTGAGTTTCTAGACAAACCAACCGTGTCACTTTGTGCCCCTTGCTTCCGTGAACACAACCATTCAATCGGATTTGATTTTCGCTGCGCTTTGACCCCGAATTTCGAGTTTGTTCGCCGCCGCCGCCGCTCCGCTTTGTCGCCGATTCCTTCCAATCCAAAGAACTTTTAGCGCAATTCCTTTTAGCCGAGAATCACCTTGTCATTCTCTCGCGATGCTCATCTTAGTTTCGAGAAATTTTGTTGTTTGGTGTTTTTGACCGTCGTGCCGCCACTTTCATTTTTGGACGTCGCCGGTCTCGCATTGTCATTGTCTGTTCGGACCCTCTCCGCCACGGCCACCGTGCTCATGAGCTCATATTTGCCGCGCCTTGCCGCCGCCTTGGCCGACCGCTTTCACTGGCCGGCGCCATCGCCCACGCCTCGTCGAGCCGCCTCCTTCCAAGCTGGTGCAAGGTCCGCCGCCAGCCTTCACCACTCCGGCGAGCCCCCTCCGGTCCGCCGCGCTTCCCCAAGCCGTGGGAGTGCCTCCCCCTCTCTTCCCTTGGTCTCTCTCCCATTTGCTTCCTCCATCGTTCTTTGTTCTTGGTTTTCTCTGTACAGAACTCTTGAAGAAGAAGGCCTTAGGCCAATAACGTGAGGGACCCGCCAGTAAGTGAGTTGGGGAAATCAGGAAAATGGAGAAAAAGGAAGATTCCAAAGGAATATTTCCGTTTTCTATTTTTCTAATCCGACAGAATTCAAACAATTATTTCTCCTCCGTCGTAACTCCAAATCGAGTGATTCAAATGTCTAAATTCATCTTCTATCTGCCAGTATTTTTATTATAATTTTTAGTTTCTGTTTATTTTATTTTATTCTTTTTGTGCTTCGCTTTTGCGTGGGTCGAAAAAAGCGGCCGTAGTCGTCGATTTAAGGAGAAGACCTTCGAATAAATAAGATCGCACCTCGTCGATTTAGGCAAGTCTTCCTTGACGCATTTTGTACCCGCTTTTGTAAATACTTTTGTAACGGCTTCTTTAAACATGCATTGCTATTTACATAAAAGAATGATGTTAACATTAGACTGTTAGCTATACCTGTTGTTTATACCTCCTTGATATTGTATCCATGAACCTTTTGTCGTGCTCCAAATTTACAAATTCGGACACTCAGGTATTCTGCACTAGTCCAGATCGCACTAGTGCACACAAAGCAAACAGTATAATATCACATCATACACAATGAATATTAAATATGTATTTCAAACATGTATATAAACGAGTGTACGACCTTATGGTCATCCTTACAATAGTCTGCCACACAGGGCTTACAATAATCAGAGTAACATAGTTCAACAGCGGAATAAAATAAATCTTCGTGGTGCTCCATCTTCTCCACAGACGCACTGACTGAGGCTTGATTCTCTAGTTCTCCGGCCTTTCAACGAACTCTTCTTCATAAGCAGGTGTAGTTTCTTCTTCTGGTAAGTTTGTCCGCAAGGGTGAGTACACACCGTACTCAACAAGTCATGCACAATGCAGATCTATTTACTACATGCATGGCTTATTATGAAGGAATGGCTTTTCTGGTTATTTTGCCTTTTGCAACCATATTTTAAATTATTATCTATTTAGATTAAAAGCATCGAAACTATATAATCACTATATTTCTCAATCCGTTTTCCACATTGTTTTGGACACACAGTCCCTACTCATCTCTTTTAGACACACAGCCTTCCCTCCCATTTTATTTTCAAACACTACCCTTGATCAGAATCCCGAGCATTGTCCAATACCGTGGACTCGGCTATTCAACAGCTTTTGACACTCTGCAGAGGTTGTACACTTTACCCACAAGATACAAGAGCACACCACTAAGGCGATTAATCAGAACAAAGCTTTTCAGAGACTTCTATCTTAGCCTAAGAACCTCTCCGTGTTGTCTTCACTATCACTTCCCTCACTCGAGTCAAGTATAGAATGAGACAAACACCGTTGGACGGGTACCAAGCCGAAGCACAGGCACGTTCCCCCGTATAGTTACCCCCGTGTAACTGCCACCCCGAGGTATCAAAGGTAAGACATCGGAACCCTACTAAGCTAGGTCTTCCCATTCAGACATGTGGTTGTACGAGAGACTCAGGTCAAAGACTTGCAAGGTAAGGTCCTTAACTGACCAAGGCAAGACATCCTTCTCTCAATTTGGCACACAACCCTTACCACACTCAACCCAACCCCAGTTGCCACAAAGGCCCACCTAGCACAAAGCCTCGGTCTACTTGCCCCAGTCTAAATCAATTCCACCCCAGGTTATTTAACGATGCAACACATGCCCGTAATCATCTTTCCTGTACAACCACACAGGTCTCTACATTCCAACATCATTACCAACAGCATTCCACTTTTATCAAAAAGTATTCACCATTCTTTAATCAAGTTGCTTTTGTATTCAAAAAGATTATTCACGTAGTATACATGACTAAGCAACTATTCACGGTCTAGCCTCCCGTGTTGGCACAATATCATTAACCAACTAAATTCACCCAACCTAATTTATCAAAGGAATCATGGCATACGAATAATATCAAGGTGGCATAAACAATTAGGTTGGTTAACTAGTTCACCCAAAATATTTAAGTCCATTTTTAGTTGAATTAGCATGCATAATTTGAAACAAAATATATTTCAAAACATGGGATCAAAATGGTCAAATCATAACTTGTCTTCAAAGAGTTGCTGGTCTTGGCCTGAAGCTTGGTCTTGCTCTAAGAATTCTCCTTCGTAAGCCTCCGACAAATCAACGTCTAATTCAAAGCAACGTATACACAATAAATTCATTTTTCCAGAGAGCAAATCAACTCTAAAAATTACACAAAATTCACCAATAAATATATCTTGATTTTACAAATTTTTAGAATTTGGAATCACTCAAATCGGAGTTAAAACGCAAATGTTATAAGCATTTGAAGTTTTAAAATAAATCAAAAAGGATAAACTGAATTTCTTTATTTATTTTTATACGGAAAAATCCATAATTATGACGTCAGCACCGAAAACATTTTCGGCCGAATTATTTTTCTAAGGAAATTCGGATTTATGACGTCGAGATGACGTCATTCGCCGACGGCAAGATCACCGTCTTGTCCCGACATGTGGGCCCCATTGTTGACGTCAGCATGCCACGTGGCACAATCTGGTCGTGACACGTGTCGACACATTATCACCCGAGAGCTCAAATCAACAGCAACCATCCGATTTCAAATGAACGGCTATGATCAAACGTCGGTTCGGCTCGGTTACTGCGGTGGCGACACGTGGTATACAGTCATCCATTGGATCAAAATCTAACGACGGAAAATAAACCGAATAATGATTCAATTAATCCGGTCATGCGTCAAGATTCGTGTGATACGATCAATGGCCAAGATTGCACCGACACTTTGATCCGCTACTGCGGTGCTGACGAGTGGCTCATTTGCGACCGTAGGATCAAAATCAAACGACCGATTTGAACTGGGTGACGTCGACCGCTACGGCGACTGTGCGGAAGCCTCGGTTCCTGCGAACACGCGTCAACGCGATATTTGCCCGAAGCGCGGCGAAATCCAGTCCGTTTGATTCAAAATCTACGGCTCGGATTGCGACAGATTTTCTACGCTAATTAATAGCTACAGTTAAATAGACGACGTGGCCGCATCACAACCACACGATCAAGATCGAACGACCAACACTTGAAAATGAAGTCTACTGTACCACGGCGACGTGGCTAGATCTAAGCCGCACATCTAAGATCCTGCGGCTAACATGCACTCGGTTTCTAAGCACACGTGGGCGATCCCAGCTACGGGCACGTGGCACTATCCTAGCCTTTCATCCACAGATCTACGGCCATAACTTGCTAATGAGGTTCACTGTTACTAAGATTACGTGGAAAAATCTAAAGCACTAGATCCAAATCCTACGGCCACAATCTATCACGACTACGTGGCATGATAAAGACTACATGATCAAAATCTAATGGCTGGTGATTAGAGATGGCACTCACTGTTGAGGTGACGACGTGGCTGAATCTGGTGCGTTGGTGGTGAATCGAACGGTGGTCGAAGCTCCAAGTCCCGGTGATGTCGCGGCGGCTCGGTTCTTGCCGGAGTTGGGGACGACGACACGATGACGGCGTTCTGGGCTTCCTTCGGCGAGAAGAAGTGGTCCTTCCGGTGCGGCTCAACGCGAGGAGTACTCCGGTGAGTGCAGCGACGGCGGAGAGTCACCGGAGCGGGCGCAATAGTGGCGGAATTACTTCGGCACTACGACAAGTATGTACGAGCGCTACAGTGGTCCTTAACGTGCGTGAAAGGGCTTAAGCTGTGCGGAAGAACGTGCTTTATACCAAGCACCAGCTAATGAAGCGGCGGAGGTAATGCACCAGCGTTAATGGCGACGGTTTCCTTCGGCAGTAAAGCTCGGCGGCGGCGTTACCGGAAGCGGAGAACGAAACGACGTGGCCACCATCCGTCCATCCACGCGATGATCCAACGGCGCGGGCGACAAAACGACACGGCCAAGTCTCAACCATGCGATGCAGATCCAATGGTGAAAACAAAATGGCGACGCTAGGGTTTTCAAGGCGTCGCCTGATGAGTGGGCTTGGCCATTACTGTTCACTCGAATTTCAATCGTTTTTCGAATAAAAATAATTCCGCATATTCATTTAAATTATTTGAGGCACTTAAAATATCGTAAAAATTCTAGAAAAAATTCCAGAAAATATTTTAAGACATTTTGAACTCAAATAAAATATTTTCATTTATATTTTATTTGAAACTTTTCATTATTAAATTAATTTTCAAAAAGAGTTAAATTCTAAAAATTCAAATAAATTCTCAAAAATTCAAAATAACCATTAAATTTAAATTAAACCAAATTTCAGGATGTTACAAATCTCTCCCCTTAACAGAATCTCGACCCCTAGATTCAGGGCTGACTAGAGAATAAATTAGGAAACTCCTTCCTCAAGTCTTCTTTGCGCTCCCAAGTTGCCTCGCTTTCTGTGTGATTGCTCCACTGAACTCTGCAAAAGCGGGTTGACTTATTTCTGGTCTCACGATCCATGGTATCCAAAATCTTCACTGGATATTCCTTATAAGTTAAATCTTCTTGTAGCTCAATGGCTTCTATTGGTGCTTGTTCCTTCGGTACTCTTAAACACTTCTTCAACTGAGACACATGGAACACATCATGTACTCCTGCTAAAGACTGCGGCAGTTCTAGCTGGTATGCAACTTCTCCTTTGCGACTCAAGATCTTGAATGGACCCACATATCTTGGGGCAAATTTCCCTTTAGCATGGAACTTTTTAACTCCCTTTAACGGCGTGACCTTGAGATAGACATAGTCTTTTGGTTCAAAGCTCAATTCCCGGCGTCGATTATCTGTGTAAGTCTTCTGCCTGGATTGTGCAGTCTTCAACCTTTCTCGAATTAGAGCAATCTTCTCTTCTGCCTCTAAAAGTACATCTGGTCCGAAAACATGACGTTCTCCCGTCTCATTCCAGTTTAGTGGTGTTTGACACGGTCGACCATATAAAGCTTCAAAGGGCGACATTTTCAAGCTGGCTTGATAGCTATTATTGTAGCTAAACTCTGCGTACGGCAAACATTTATCCCACGATGTGGTGTACGATAAAGCACAGGCTCTTAGCATATCTTCTAGAATCTGGTTTACCCGTTCAGTCTGACCATCTGTCTGCGGATGGTATGCCGTACTGAAATTCAGACGAGTACCCATAGCTGTATGCAGCTTATCCCAAAATCTTGAGGTAAATTGAGTACCTCTGTCCAATACTATCTTCTTGGGTACACCATGTAAACAAACAATTCTCGATATGTATAACTCTGCTAGCTTATCTCCTGAATAGGTGGTCTTTACAGGTATAAAATGTGCCACTTTTGTTAACCGATCTATTATGACCCATATGGAGTCATATCCACCCTGAGTCCTTGGCAACCCGGTGATGAAATCCATCCCGATTTCTTCCCATTTCCATTCCGGTATCTTCAGCAGTTGTAGCAATCCAGCTGGTCTCTGATGCATTGCTTTAACTCTCTGACATATGTCACACAATGCTACATGCTCAGCTACCTCCTTCTTCATGTTGGGCCACCAAAATCTTTATTTTAGATCCTGATACATCTTAGCGCTACTGGGGTGAATTGAATACTTGGAATCATGTGCTTCTTCCAGTATCAACTGCTTCAACTCCGGTTTATGGGGTACGCAGATTCTGTTCTTTATCCACAAGGTACCCTGCTCATCTACTCTGAAGTCCTTGGCTAGATCCTCATCCATCTTGGATTTGATCCTGTTAATCTTCTCATCATCCTTTTGTCCTTCCCTGATCTGCTCTTCCAGAGTAGGCTTAACCTCCAAAGTGGCTAGAAATCCTTTCGGTACAACCTCCAATCTTAGCTTCTGAAGCTCTTTACATAAGTCAGACTGACCTTTCGTTGTCAATGAATTCAAGCTATAACTCTTCCGACTTAAAGCATCTGCCACCACGTTTGCTTTTCCTGGGTGGTAGTGGATTTCGATATTGTAATCCTTGATTAACTCTAGTCATCTTCTCTGCCTCATGTTAAGATCTGATTGTGTGAATATATACTTGAGATTTTTGTGGTCAGTATATATTTCATATCGATTTCCCATAAGATAGTGATGCCATATTTTAAGAGCATGCACTACAGCAGTTAGCTCTAAATCATGAGTCGGGTAATTCTGTTCATGTGGCCTTAACTGCCTTGACGCATACACCACTACTTTACCATTCTGCATCAGTACACATCCCAGTCCCTGACGCGAAGCATCACAGTATATATCAAAGTTATCTTTAGTGTTAAGAACACCAAGATCAAGTGCCAAGTCAAACGCTTCTTGAGCTCTTGGAAACTCTTTTCGCACTCAGACGACCATATAAACTTTTTCTCTTTCTTTAGCAATTGCGTGAGAGGTCTTGCAATTGAAGAAAATCTCTCAATGAACCGGCGATAATACCCCGCCATACCAAGGAAACTTCTGATTTGTGTAACAGACTTTGGTTGCTCCCAATGCAACACTGCCTCTACTTTCTTGGGATCAACAGCTACTCCTTCGGCAGTCATTACATGACCTAAGAACTCAACCTTCTTTTTCCAGAAGTCAAATTTACTAAATTTTGCATATAGCTGGTTTTCTCTCAACTTTTCCAAGACTATCCTTAAATGTCCTGCATGCTCTTCCTCCGACTTGGAGTAAACTAATATGTCATCGATGAACACGACAACAAACTTATCCAAATATTTCATGAATACTTTATTCATCATATTCATGAAATATGCAGGAGCATTAGTCAATCCAAAGGACATGACTGTGAATTCATAATGACCATACCTAGACGAAAAGGCTATCTTTGGTATGTCCTCAGTCCGAATCTTCAGCTGATGATATCCAGATCGAAGATCTATCTTAGAGAAGACTCCTGCTCCCCTTAACTGATCAAATAGATCATCTATCCTGGGTAATGGGTACATGTTCTTTATCGTCACATCATTGAGTGCACGATAGTCTATACACATTCTGAAACTCCCATCCTTTTTCTTTACAAACAGCACTGGTGCTCCCCACGGTGACGAACTTGGCCTTATAAATCCTTTTTCTAACAATTCCTCAATTTGCTTCTTCATCTCTACCAAGTCCTCAGTGGACATTCTATAGGGTCTCTTGGCTATTGGAGCTGTCCCAGGTACTAACTCAATTACAAATTCTATATGTCTATCTGGTGGCATTCCTGGTAGATCCTCTAGAAATATATCCAGATATTCATTAACTACCAGAACATCTTTCATATCTACAGCTTTCACATTGTTAGCCTTTAATTGACCATCCTGAGTAGCAATTGCTTGAATCTCCACCTTCTTGCCATCTAGGCTCTCGACTGTTACTACTCTCTGACCACAATCTAGCACTGCCTTGTGCTTGGATAACCAATCCATTCCCAAGATAACATCTATGGTCTGGGTATCCAGTATAATTAAGTTCGCTAGGAACTCTATTCCATTTATCATTAGTTTCACCCCGGAGCACCCTACTTTAGTTCGGAGTTTTGACCCAGGGGTTTGAACTACAAGTGTACTCTTAAGATTAACCATATCCAAATCATTTTTCATAACAAAAACCCATGAAATAAATGAGTGTGAAGCTCCGGAATCGAATAAAATTGTAGCTGGTAATGAGTTGACTAGAAACTTACCCAGTACGACGTCCGTAGCATCCTGAACTTTATCCGCTGTAATATGGTTAACCCTTCCTCGCACAACTGATTGTGGTGCAGCTCCTGCTTGAACAGGTGCTCGGCTTCCACCTTGAGCTGGTGCTCTAGCTGGCGTGTTACCCAAATTAAAACGAACAGGAGTGACTTCTCCTTTCTTGGGACAGACATTGGCGAAATGCCCCATTTCATTGCAGTTGTAGCAAAGTCATCCTGCCATTGGCGGATTTCAATCGACTGATGATTCTTGCGGTGTCGTGGATTCGACCGATGAGATCATCAGACAGCAGAGGTGCTCTTGTCTTCTTCTGCTGAAATCGGGTGAACTGTTGAGGTACCACCCTCGGTCTCTGCTGACCCTGGCATCTTCCTTGCTGTGCCAAATGACGCTTACGGTTGTCATCCAGTTCTTTGCGCTTATCTTCTAGAATAAGTGCCTTATTAACCAACTCCTGGAAATCAGGGAACGTGTGGGTGATCAGTCCCACCTGAAGTCTAGAGTTCAGTCCCTTCATGAATCGAGACTGCCTAGATTTGTCCGTGGCTACATCTTCCGGTGCATAACGTGCCAATTGGGTAAACTTGTTAAGGTAATCGGCCATGGATTGACCTCCCTGCTTCAAGGAGCGAAACTCTTCCTTCTTGAGCTCCATCATCCTTTCCGGCACATGGTACTGGCGGAAGGCTATAGTGAACTCATCCCAGGTGATTTCCTGAGGATGCTCGTGGGAAGCGCAATAATTTTCCCACCACTCAGCAGCAGTGCCTTCCAGCTGGTGAGAGGCATACAAGACCCTCTCATTGCCTACACATTGGGATATGTGCAGCTTCCTCTCAATTGTGCGCAACCAATCATCAGCTTCAATAGGATTAACATTCCCAGAAAAGGTTGGGGGTCTGGTTCTCATGAAATTAGATAGTCTAGACTATTGCCCATGGTGTACAGCTTGGTTGTTGTTGTTGTTGGCTGCAGCTTGGTTTTGCATCTGTTGCATTTGTTGCATCATTGTCTGCATCAGCTGGGTCTGAGCAGTTAAGAAAGCTCCCAGATTGCCCATGTCAACCGGTGGTGCAGGTTGAGGATTTGATGCATTCTCTTGGTTTCCACCCTGCTGCGAACCGCTTCCTCCTGCTCCACGGCTTCCACGTGTGTTCACCATCTAAAGAACAAAAGATTTAGGAGAGAGGGAAATAGAGGAGACACAAGAAACTAGTGCGAGGAGTAGGTTTAACCCAAAAAGTTAAGCAAACAATTACTTATCTTGGTATGGTCGCTTATCTAAGCCTAAAAGCTCATAGCACGATCTTGCACACTCAAAGAAATAAGGAAAATCAAATTAACCTAAGCACACAAGTCTAACGTCTAGAAAGGGTAACACTCCTAACTTAAACAGACGTGACTCTCACACATGAGTCTCAACAGCTACTCAAGCAATGATTCTTCGAATTTCTTGAACACTTCATCAGCACTGGTTCTTCTACCTTCTGGAATACTTCATCAGCACTCTTTCCTTGAGCTCGACAATTCCTGTCTTCACGATCTTAAGATTCAGCAACGGCATTCAGTGCTTCCTCCTAAAGTGTGAAACATCGTTATCTATTCAAGACAACTGAGGTAAGATTTTCAACTTAAATCAGCAGAGAAAGATAGAAATTTCAGCAAAAGGGGAAAGGAATGGAAGAATAAGATAAGTCAAGGACTCGTTATTCTTCAAGTTAAATTTTTTCTTTAGAAAATAATTTTGAAGCTCCTAAAGAACGGCCAAACTATCTAGGGTCAAGACCTACAGTCAGTATGCTCTGAAACCACCTCTGTCGTGCCCTAAATTTACAAATTCGGACACTCTGTGTATTCTGCACTAGTCCAGGATTGTGCTAGTGCACACAGGCTAAACAGGGTATAATATCACATCATACACAGCGGAATATTAAATATGTATTTCAAACATGTATATAAACGAGTGTACGACCTTATGGCATACGAATAATATCAAGGTGGCATAAACAATTAGGTTGGTTAACTAGTTCACCCAAAATATTTAAGTCCATTTTTAGTTGAATTAGCATGCATAATTTGAAACAAAATATATTTCAAAACATGGGATCAAAATGGTCAAAGCATAACTTGCCTTCAAAGAGTTGCTGGTCTTAGCCTAAAGCTTGGTCTTGCTCTAAGAATTCTCTTCGTAAGCCTCCGACAAATCAACGTCTAATTCAAAGCAATGTATACACAATAAATTTATTTTTCCAGAGAGCAACTCAACTCTAAAAATTCCACAAAATTCACCAATAAATATATCTTGATTTGATAAATTTTTAGAAATTGGAATCACTCAAATCGGAGTTAAAACGCAAATGTTATAAGCATTTGAAGTTTCAAAATAAATCAAAAAGGATAAACCGAATTTCTTTATTTATTTTTATACGGAAAAATCCATAATTATGACGTCAGCATCACTATTTATGACGTCAGCAATGAAAACATTTTCGGTCGAATTATTTTTCTAAGGAAATTCGGATTTATGGCGTCGACGCCAGCGTCCTTTAACGTCAACATCTACCGTGCAGGGTCTGACATGTGGGCCCCACTACTGACGTCAGCATTCCACGTGGCACGATCTGATCGTGACACGTGTCGGCACATTATCACCGAGAGCTCAAATCAACAACAACCGTCCGATTTCAAACGAACGGCTACGATCAAACGTCGGTTCGGCTCGGTTACTGCGGTGGCGACACGTGGCGCAATGTCATCCATTGGATCAAAATCTAACGACGGAAAATAAACCAAATAACGATTCAATTAATCCGGTCATGCGTCAAGATTCATGCGCTACGATCAACAGTCAAGATTGCACCGACACTTTGATCCGCTACTCGGTGCTGATGCGTGGTTCATTTGCGACCGTAAGATCAAAATCAAACGGCCGATTTGAACCGGGTGACGTCGACCGCTACGGCGACTGTGCGGATGCCTCGGTTCCCGTGAACACGCGTCAACGCGATATTGGCCTAGCGCGCGGTGAAATCCAGTCCGTTTGATTCGAAATCTATGGCTTGGATTGCGACAGATTTTCTACGCTAATTAATAGCTACAGTTAAATAGACGACGTGGCCGCATCACAACCACACGATCAAGATCGAACGACCAACACTTGAAAATGAAGTATACTGTACCACGACGACGTGGCTAGATCTAAGCCGCACATCTAAGATCCTACGGCTAACATGCACTCGATTTCTAAGCACACGTGGCACTATCCTAGCCATTAATCCACAGATCTACGGCCATAACTTGCTAATGAGGTTCACTGTTACTAAGATTACGTGGCAAAATCTAAAGCACTAGATCCAAATCCTACGGCCACAATCTGTCATGACTATGTGGCATGATAAAGACTACGATCAAAATCTAACGGTGGTGATTAGAGATGGCACTCCTTTGTTGAGGTGACGGCGTGGTGAATCTGTGCGTTGGTGGTGAATCGAGCGATGGTCGGCTCCAAGTCCCGTGATGTCGCGGCGGCTCGGTTCTTGCCGGTTGGGGACGGCGACACGGCGGCGGCGTTAAGGCTTCGCCGGTGAGAAGAAGTGGTCCTTCCGGTGCGGCTCAACGCGAGGAGTACTCCGGTGAGTCGGCGGCAATGAGAGTCACCGAGCGCGCGAATGAATTAATGCCGGCACTACGACAAGTAAGTACGAGCGCTACGGTGGTCCTTGAAGTGCGTGAAAGTGCTTAAGATATGCGGAAGAACGTGCTTTATACCAAGCACCAGCTAATGAAGCGACGGAGGTAATGCACCAGCGTTAATGGCGACGGTTTCCTTCGACAGTAAAGCTCAGCGGCGGCGTTACCGGAAGCGGAGAACGAAACGACGTGGCCACCATCCGTCCGTCCACGCGACGATCCAACGGTGTGGGCGACGAAACGACACGGCCAAGTCTCAACCATCCGATGCAGATCCAACGGTGAAAACAAAACGGCGACGCTAGGGTTTGGCGTGCGCCGCGATGGTGGGCTTGGCCCATTCTTGTTCACTCAATTTCAATCGTTTTTGAATAAAAATAATTCGCATATTCATTTAAATTATTTGAGGTACTTAAAATATCGAAAAATTCTAGAAAAATTCCAGAAAATATTTTAAGACATTTTGAACTCAAATAAAATATTTCTATTTATATTTTATTTGAAACTTTTCATTATTAAATTAATTTTCAAATAAGAGTTAAATTCTAAAAATTCAAATAAATTCCAAAAATTCTCAAAAATTCAAAATAACCATTAAATTTAAATTAAACCAAATTTCAGGATGTTACACCTTTGTCGCCTTAGAACAAGTATTCCACCATAGTAATTATTCTTGATTAAATAATCTTTGATGAGAATGGAAATTGGAGCTAGAACCCAGTTTTTATTGGAGATTACATGAATAATAGTGTTAATGGGGATTAATAATTATTATAGTGATCTAAGAATGTTGATGATTGAAATATTATGAAGTTGGATTGTTAATATTTGTGGGAAGTTATTATTGAGGAGCTGATTAAGAAAATAAATATTGGTTGAAATATGGATGGTGATAATCATATGTGAATTGGTTAATTAATATAGAATATGCGTGATTGGTTAAGATTAATTGGTTTGGTTGATTAATATGGAATATGCGTGATTGGTTAAGATTAATTGGTTATGATCATAGGAACTACCATTGTCAATGGATTAAATTAGATGATTTTGAGAGTAATATTTAGGTGGTTTAGTAAATAATATTATGAAGCATTCTCGGTGCACTTAATAGATAATAGTGAGAATCATACTTATGGATTAAATATATAATGTTGAGAATCATACTCAGTGAATTTAACAAGCATTCTTGGTGATTTAGTAGATGATTATGTGAAGTATTCTCGGTGAATTAATGTAGATGATGTTGCGAATCGTACCTGGTGGATTTAGTGAATGATATTGTGAAGTATTTTACGTGGATTAAGTGGATGATAAGATTGATCAATACAAGAACGATGGATAAATCAATAATGTAATTTATAGTTCTAGGAAGATGTTTCATATTCAGTGATAATTGTAGCTTAATATGATTTTGGAGTCATGATTACTCTTGATATAGACTTCACTTGTTGGAATATCATATTGGGTTGGATTATGCAAGTGCCATGATAATAATGTGAGATCTTGGTGACTTCATGATTTTAGGAGATTACATAATTGATTATAATAATTTTTATCAACACTGAGAATTGAAGTTTATTAAATAACTATTGGTGGAATAGAGTAGTTCGGTAGAAATGCTTGTGCTTCTGACGGTCAAGATATACACCTATGGGTGGGGATTCTTTATAAACCCTTGCAAACTTGTGTTGGAAAATATAGGCAAAAGGTATTGCCGTTTGTTTGTAAAATAAAAATAAAAAGAAAATGGTTTAGATTGGGGCGGAATGGTTTGTCGGTAGGGTGCATGCAGAGCCTTGGTCTTGGTTTGTGGAAGCCGCCTAATCAATTTAAGGACCGACGCTTATGATTGTCCATTCTAAGCATTTCTGTGCAACCACATGTCAAATGGGTTCGACTGATGAATAATTTGTAGAAACCTAACTTAGATTCACGAGATGGTGGAATGTGGGTGCGATGGAGGCAAGTCGATTTTCCCACACAGGCGCAAGAGGGGGCTTCTATACTGGGCAGATGGAACCCTAATAGCGGTGAAACCTCAGCGGGTGAGTCGGGTTAGGCGTATACATTGTAAAGGCCTTGTCATGATATCTCAGCCGGCACACCAAAGGAAGTGTGTTAATAGCTTGGCATCAAGAGAATATCATGTCTTGTGGGTAAAGCTGTACACCTCTGCAGAGTTAAAACTATTCGAATAGCCGTGCCTATGGTCAAAGGCAAAGTGAAGAATGCTTTCATACTGGTAGACTTGGTTTTGGTTTTAAAAAAATAACTGATGTTTTGTTTTGGGGTTCGGGAGTAGATGGAACTCTCGGATGTTTATTTGGCAGATTGAGACAATAAGGTAGATGGAACCTGTTTTGATCATGACAGATAGAGTCATGAGTTGGTTTACCTTAATCTTTTAAATGTGGCGGATAAAGCCTTTATACTAGTGATGGTGGATAGAATCTTCACTAGAATATTAAATATTTCAATTGTTAAAATAATTGTTTAAAATGTGCTTTGTGAAAATTATTATTAAGTATGGTTTGATGAAACTTGGCTTTATGCAAAAGAACCATAATAAGCCTTCTTTGAAATAGCCTTCATCATGCATTTTTACCAAGACTTGCGTAGTACTTTATGTACTCACATGCTACACTCAAATCATTTCTCAGAAGGCTGAAACTGTCGAAGGAGATCACCTGGACTAGGATGCGCTCCCCACTTGATTGCTTGTGGGCATATGGTTGGGTAATCACTTGGAGTTTTCGTCTTCCGCTGTAGTTATTCAAGTTGTTCAGCCTGTTAAGGTGGTTTTGGTAAATCTCGACCATAAGGTTATTGTTCTTATTTGATGTTATTTATTTCTTCAATATATAATCCTGATATGGTCATTGATTTACCACTGTTTCGACTATGTGTACTAGCTTTGATCTGGGACTAGTACAGTAATACATAGGAGATTCTGGATCGTCGATCTGGGGTCTCACACTATGGTGCTGAAATCTCTCACAAATCTCTTGTAAAAACCAGCAAGTCCATGAATAGGGGTGAAACGGATCGGATATGGATCGAAAACCACTTATATTGTATTTGATCCATATAATTTTATCGAATCGGATTCGAACACGAATAGTATCGGATACGGATTCGGACACAGATAGTGCCGGATACGAATATGGATAATATTCGAACGAATACGGATAAAATAAGTTCGGATAATCATCGGAATGGATATTTTTTGAATAATACGTGTAAACACTAAATACAAACGGAGTGATATGCTACAACGAATATTATCGATAAGAAACCAACATAAATTATAATAACAAAATATAAGAGGCTTACAGGTCTAAAAATTTTTCTAGAAATTGCAGGGTATCCCTGCTTCTATATAGAAAATGACCATGTACTTTCTAGGTGCCCTATTGCTTTGTTTGAACTTACATGAGTGATGCCTTGGTATGGCAGGAAGTTTCATACACATTATTGCACTTTGTTGACAGGCAGTCACAAATGGGGGAGTTGTAAGTCAGAAGTGTAAAACATACGGGCCAAACCGCCGGGCTGAGTAAAAAAGGCTGGAATTCGGATATTATCCAGCGGATAGTAACCGAAAAAATGCTCGGATACTATCTGACGGATATTATCCGAGATATCCATATCCGTATCCGTTTCCGGGAAACTTTATCCATATCCGATCCGTATCCGCACAAAAATATCCGGATATCCGAAAAATTATCCGAATTGCTATCCGAGACGCTTCGGTGGTCGGTCGGTTGGAAATTATCCGTACCATTTTCATCCCTATCCATGAAAGCTTCTCACCTGGTTTACATTCTCAGGAGTTGGCCATTCCTTGATTGCTTTCACCTTTGATTCATCAACCTGAATTCCCTGTCCTGAAAGAACAAAGCCCAGAAACACAACTTGATCTATACAAAATGTGCACTTCTCAAGGTTAGCAAACAACTTTTCCTTTCTAAGCACATCCAAAACTTGTCGAATATGCTCAACATGTTCCTCCAATGTCTTGTTGAAAATCAGGATATCATCAAAATAAACAACAACAAATTTTCCAATGAATGATCTCAGCACATGGTTCGTCAATCTCATGAATGTACTAGGAGCAGTAGTCAAACCGAAAGGCATAACTAACCATTCATACAGCCCAAACTTTGTTTTGAATGTAGTTTTCCATGCATCTCCAATTTTCATTTTTATTTGGTGATAAACACTTCTCAAATCAATTTTAGAAAATATCATTGAACCACTCAATTCATCAAGCATATCATCTAGCCTAGGAATAGGATGACGATAACGAACAGTGATGTTGTTAATAGCTCTACAATCTACACACATCCTCCAAGAACCATCTTTCTTTGGCACTAAAATTACTGGGACAGCACAAGGACTTAAACTTCACGCACATAACCTTTATCTAAAAATGCTTGTACTTGCCTTTGAATTTCCTTGGTTTCTTCAGGGTTGGTGCGATATAGTGGATGGTTAGGAAGTGTAGCTCCAGGGATGAGATCAATTTGATGCTCAATACCTCGTAACAGAGGAAGTCCAGCTGGTGTTTCCTTTGGAAAAACGTCATTGTAGTCCTGCAAAACATGAGCAATAGCACTAGAAACAGATGTCAAGTTGTTAGCTAAAAGGAGTGAGTCTTTGTTCACAGCCTTCAACCTTGGCTCTTGTTTGGAAAAAATTATGTCGCTGTCCATTTTCAGCTTCTCTCATTTGCATATTCAAAATTTGAGCCACAACAAGAGCAGCACCTGTCTCAAATTCACAATAGGTGTGGTCTTCTTCCTCAAAGACATCTTGAAATTTTCCATCATCAATAACGTCTTGTTCTTCCTCACTAGCAGATTCATACTCTCCTTGGTCATTAACAATGTAGTATGATTGTTTGGACACTCCTTTATAACATGACCACGGCCTCTACACTTGAAGCACTGAATTCCACTACTCTTGGCTATAGATCCCATTGAGGTAGATGATGAACTTGCAGGTTTGTTCCTCTCACTTGGAGCGGCCAACTCTTTGCCACTAGAAACACCACGAGCATTTGAATATGAACCACCATTTGAGTTGGTGATGGTGCTTCGGCATGTACTACTTCTTGGTGTAAATTTGCTTCCACTTGATGCACCTTTTGCATTGAAAGGTCCAGGTCTATTAGTCTTAGTGTCTTGCTGCAGTTGTCTTTCGGCTTTACTTGCTTGATGTATCAACTCAATAAGATTGCGGTACTGCTGAAATTCCACAATGCGCTGAATATTACGGTGTAAACCGGACATGAAATGTGCAATTGATTGCTCTTCATCTTCATATACATTGGCCCTGATCATTGCCTTTTCCATCTCTTTGTAGTACTCCTCTACAGAGAGATTTCCTTGCTTCAAATGCTGCAGCCTATCAAAAAGATCACGACGGTAATGTTTAGGTACAAATCTTGCTCTCATTTCTCTCTTCATTTCAACCCATGTTCGGACATCACCTTGACCAGCTTCTTCTCTATCATTGAGCACTTGCTCCCACCCGATTAGAGCATAATCATCAAACTCAAGGGCTGCCATTACCATCTTCTTCTCTTCAGAATAATTATGCAAGCGAAAGATCTTGTCAACCTTCAACTTCCATGTGAGATAAGCTTCAGGATCAGATCCACCATCAAACTTGGGCATGGTGAATTTAAGCTTGCCAAACCTCTTTTCCTCAGGATGATTATTGTTATTGCGGTTGTGATGCTGGTTTCCTTCATTGCAGGGTTGCAGGTTGATGCGAAAAGATTCACGTGCAGCATCTCCATGTCCCCTTTCATGACCACGACCCCTTCCTAGCTTATGATCATTACCTCCTCTAGCTGGCCAGATAGGTGGACGAAGGGCATTAGCATCACGAGCCCTTCTAGCAGCTGCCTCCTCATTGGACTCATCAAGTATAGGATCATCTTCAATTTGTTGGGATTGTAGTTGCCGTCTAATATCAACAACTATGTTGTTGTGAAGTACATTAAGTTGTTGATTTATTTCAATCTGGAGATCTTGAAGGGAGTTGTTTAGTTCTTCTCTGATTTGTTCATTTCCTTGATTGAACTCTCATCGTAGCGTGTCTCGTAAGGCTTGGTATTCGAACCAATTAATTGGTGCATTAGGGTAGTTGTCTCCTTGATCTGACATAGTTAGTTAATCAAAACAGCAAGGTAAACACAATATGATATATGATCAATGCTCTCAACCTCACTTATCCTTACCAACCGAAGCTCTTATGCTTCCCTGGAAATTACAGAAGTATAATGTGTGGTGGTAAAAAGAAAAGTGATGGTTAAGCGAATACACGACAGGCGTTCAGTTTACGGTGGCTTATTTGTGGAGCTTGGTAGGGGGGTGATGCACAAGGAACACAATCTGAAATCTAGTTATTGTAAAGCTAAGTGGCAATCCAAACTAGAAGATCAATGCCTAATGCTGATCACAAGATATGAATGATGTAAATGGATCAACGCACGCACAAAGAAATTTCAGATTTGATGCAAACAAGGATTATGCTAGGGATGGAGGGTTTGCATAAACTCACCTAGCACCAATTGTACCAAATAAAGATAGCAAAACTGATTGCAACTTGATGTAAGGGTTCAACACTTGTGCAATTTCACACAACATATCCTTCTTCTTTTCTTTCACCACTTCTTTTTTTTCTCAATAATTAGAACAACAGATCAGATATAACACTTGCACAACTTGAGATGATAAGAACCCAAACACAAGCAGCAGCTAGAACTTGATAGGATCAAAGTTTACGCGAAGGATGAATCGGGTTATGCAATCCTTTTTTTTGGTATAGATTTTTCAGATATATGAAAGGTCACGAAACAAAATATGGATAGGATAAAAGAACACGCAAAGGATGATATGATCAGCAACTAAACAAAATCTTCTTATGGACTGAAACTTAACCAAACTCACTAGAATAACAGATCGAAACAAAGGGCTATGGCAATATATTTTTGTGGCTTTTTGGTGGATAGGATGAACACAAAATATATGTAGCTAAGGGTAAAGAATCCTACCGTGGCAACGAAGGCTCTGATACCAAATGATACGAATCATGGTCCTGATCTTCACGATGTAAGATCACGAACAAGATAACTAGTGCAACCTGACAAATAAAACTCGACGCCAACCATCGTCTTTATCCGGCAACCTGAATCGAGGATTCGCCCAACCACACTCTCAAAGAACCAACCAACACAACCTGGAATCAATGGACCAGGAGCACCAATTGGGAGCTGATGAAGCGGCCGCTTCTGTAATCCCGCGAGGAAATCACAAGAGCAAAGGGGTAGAGATCACTCTCTGAATTTGTTAGCACACAACTGAACAAAGGGGTTTTGAATTCGAATGTCAAAAGTTCTCCTCTAATGCTGAGATACAAGAGATATTTATACTAAGAACAACCCTCCTAGTAGGTATGAAAGGACCCTTCAGTTGATGGGGATAAGTTAGCTCAAAGGTCACCACGAAATGAATTCCCTAAGAGCCTCGAGTAGACTTTTCAGCTTCTGGCAGTCTGTAGTAAATTAGCCATTACTCCTTAATGGGAAGTCCAAATGACTCAAGGTTTGTTGTATTACAAAGTACGCTTGATAAGCTTTCAATCAAGTACTCATGGACCTCCATTGCCCTCGAGAATCAGGAGATATGATCGATCCATTATGGCAGTCCGAACTGAACAGCTGGAATTTCTCCATGTAATGCATGCAGTCCTCATCCATCTGCTCTTGAGGGTCTTCATAATCTTCATGTTTAAATCTGAGAATTACCAATGTAGAACATTTAGATAGTATAACATTCTCAGATATATTATAATCAAATTCAGCTAGGAGTGAAGTCACCTGTTGCTGCAGCTTCTTAGCACGACTTCTTGTCAATGGTCCTTGGTTTACATGACTTGGTGTAGCTTGGTCTTGGTTCACTTGTTTGGTTGCATGATTTATGTGCAATGGTGTATATTCCATTGGGATGTCTGCATCAATCCTCAACTAATCCTAATTTGCTTTAGCCCGTAGCATCCACAAGACTAAGGCATCAAAACCCCTCAACAAAAGTTATAGCTCTTTGTGCGAAATCATGTCGCCGCCGCTGTTCATCTTCCCCAAAACTGGCGCAGGGTGGCATCCCAACTCGGTGCCTTCCTGAGTGAATCAACCACTAAAATGAAACCCAGGTGACTCCTTGATGCTCAATCTGCCACCCATTAAAGCTAAACTGCCTTCGTCTTCGTCTCCGGCGAGTTGCCATTTCCGTTGTCGCCTCTCCTCGGTGGCAACTCGCCTCAGTCCATCGCTATCCAAATCCCTACCACTGTGTGCGCGCAGATCCCCGGTGCTCATCTCCTTTGTCATTTGGACCTCCCTGAGTCGCCACGGCAAGCCTCCAAGGTGAACTTCTGTTTTCTTCCACTGACCCGTGGATCCCCCTTGTTAGTCATAGCCATCTCATCCGCCTTCTCTCACTAATCTGTTGGCCCCACACGTTAGCTACGCTTAAAAATAAACCAGAAAAATGAAAGGCGCTTTCCTGAGATGAAAACGTATTTCCTGTAATTTTCATAACTGAGCTAATTTCAATTTTGAATATCTTTTGCATATTTAATGCAAATAAGGTGAAACAAAATTGTGAATTCATATAAAATCAAGTACTTCCAGAATATGCCAAAATATGCTGAAAAATATCTCTGGATTAATTTGAAATTCAAATTTAAAGAAAGGACCGAAATATATGCTATATACAAAAATCTTGCAAACAAACTTAGATTTTGATGAAACCAATTTTATTGCAATACTCATGCTACTAGCAACCCAAATATATAAAAATATTTTAACTTCACTTATGTTTGAATCATATTCTAAAAAGGATCATTTTCAATGCTTTAAATATTCAAAAGGGGAATAAATGGTACAAAAGAAATCTGAAATAAATGAAGTTGAATTCTATATGACAGTATGTCAGTAGGTTATTTAAATATGCCAAAAGTATTTAAGAAAATGAACTATACTTTAATTGTTTCATAAATAAGAGAAAGACTTATAGATATGCATGTGTTGAATAAACTAGTAGTAGTATACCTACACCTGTACATAATTCAGAATGGAGTATGAGACTAAGTAACTTTACAGCAACAAAAGATTGCATATAACTTCATGAGTTAAGTATCAGATTGGGCAAAGCAAATCTTAAACATATTCTATGAGATAAGCCCATAATAATAGGCAAAATGAACTAAATTAAATTCAACTTATAAAAGCCTTTAATCTTCATATGCTTGTAAACTACCACGACCAAAGTCAAAATAATGCAAAACCTATTTTAAAACACTTTTAGGATCATCCCCTGCTTATGCCAGAAAAATGAGTAAGAAATCATGTTTAGCGTAGTCGCAAAGTTAAAATGAAATCCGACTTCCTGATAAGTCCATTATATGATCATTTAAGCCTTTTCAGCAACATGTAAAACTTCTCGTCTAAATACCATTATTAGGGAAATTAGTTCAAAAACACTATGTAGTATATGGACTACCATATTCTGGAAAAATATCTTATTTACAACATTCTTTTCAACTAAATCCAACTAAACAAAAACCCTTAAGTGTTAATCATTCAATTCACCATTCTCGCGACTCCGTATAACGTAAACTTTATAATACCACATAAGCCTTTTCAATGATGAATATAATGTATCGTCCAAACCCTAAAATTTATAAAATTAGTTTAGAAACACTCTTCAAAGTATAGACTACCTTAAGCTGAAGAAATAATCTCGTTTTCTCATGTTCTGCATATAAATCCTATTAGCCTAACAACCCTAAATATTATGGTTTCTAAAACCTATAATATGAGTAAAAAACTTCAGTAACAATGAGGAAATCTATATTTAAGATATTTGTATCACTAGAACCCCTTAAAAAGCATGAATATATAACCAAGTAACCTATCATAATAGGTCCAATATATTCAAATTAATTCTTATGCAATGTTAATTAAGAAATGAATGCTATTCACATATATATACATTATACAACTAATTGACTAATGATTAATTCTATTAATCTAAATAATTTTAGCTTCTTAAATTCGTAAGATAAGAATAGATAATATATAAAAGGAATCGTGTATCGCTCGATCGAAAAGTTGTTAACAGAACAAATGTGCATAAATATACATAATCAATTAAAATGTAAGAATGCGAAGTCATTTAACCCAAACCCTAAATCATGCTTATTTCTATAGAAAGCCTTTATTTGATTTTCTATCTATTTTCTTTTTACCCTTATTAAAGTTTGTTATTTGCTATATTTTCGTTAGAACGACATGTAGAACTTCACGTTACTAACTCTATCACCGTCAACGCCAGTGTAATATTGTGAAACCTCGCTCCAATTTTGGGCTTTCCTCCATGTGATCTGGGGCTCGTCTGGCAGGTAATCTCAGGGTTGGCTGGCCCATTTGGGAGTGTTAGGGTTAAGGGTTTTTAGGAGTGGGAGGGGTTTTTCTGGAATCTCCCCTCCTCACCTACCTTTTCACCTAACCTCTCTCTCTCTTTCCTATGTGTGGCTGAAATTCCTTTGGGGGAGGCTGTCTTTTTCTCCAGCCTTGCCGATTTCTTCTCCTCCCCTTTTCTGGTTGCTGGCTCCCTAGGGCGATGCCTCCTCCCCGGCTCAGCCGGCGCGCCTGCTCCAGCTCCCAGCCAGCCAGCCTCCTCCTCTCCCTACTCCCTGCTGGCTGCCTCCCTGCGCCCCCACTTCAAGCCGACGCCACCCCCTGCCGCCCTGCCCCTACCGAACCCAGCCGCTCTCCCCCTGGTCAAGCTATACAGGCTCCCAGGTGGCGCTTGCTCTCCCACAGTGGCGTTAGCGGCCAGCTTGGCGAGGAAGTAGCAACCGATCGGCAGCGGCGGTTGGAGAAATAGCAACCAGCCAGCCAGCGGCAAGGCACAAGCAGCATGGCCTTTCCCCCCTTGCTTTCTTGTGGTGAGAACTCAAACAATTAAAATTGAGGGTTTGGTTCATTGTGCATGCCATGTGTTTGTTGAAATGCTCCCAAGGTTTAATTTCCTCATCCCAAGTTATCAAGTATGAAGTCCATTAATGCATCTTGAAATGAACCATCTCATCTGGGCAGTCTATGTATTATTGTGTTGCTCTCAGCCTCCTGAGGAATCGTCCATTTATGTTGGATATTGCTCTACCTCCATTGCGCTATAAATCTGAAATGTTTTATCTTTGGTGGTTGTGTTGATCTGTTGTCTTGTGCTTGCCGTCTACTCTAGCTCACCTTGGAGTTAAGGTGTTATGCCATATTATTCTTTAACATTGATGGTTTGCAATGATTCCAATCCTGAAACTTCTATGCGATGATCTGAGTTTGATACTATAGCTGCTTCTAACGGAATGTTCAAGTGTAGTGCAATTGTTTTTATGTCACCGGAATGTTACATTTTTCGAGTATATGATGAAGCTATGAATATGTTTGTGATATTTTTAATAAATTTGACAACCTCCTAGTTATCCACTTGCTTTGCTAATATTTATTCTTAGTGATTTGTAATTGTTGGTGCTAGAGGGTGTAACATTCGGGGCATGGGGTGCCGGGGTGTTACAGTTGATATCAGAGCGGGCTTTAGGTCCGTGGTATGTGAATTTAGCAATTTTACTCAAGAGTAAACTAAAAGTTGATGTGTGGAATTAGAAACATGGCATAGGTATCTACTTTTAAAATTTGGCCTCAGGGCAATAACCTTAAAATCTAGAATAGTGTGGTTCATTAATTAAAACTTGACACACTCTGGTGCACAGTAGGAAGGGATGGGTATCATTGCATTATGCTTAAATGTTGTATTTAAGCTTTGATGATTGAATGTTAAATTATTGTGCATGTTGCTTGATTATAAAAAGGATTGTTTGAATCATTATGCTTTCGCCTTCGTGCTTTTGACCTTGCTCCTTTGGCCGAGTTGTGGGTTTTGCTTGTGGGTGTGACTGGTTAGTGCCACCCCTTGCTGCTTGGGAACCTCTCGAGGTGAGGGTCGTCGTTTGTTGTGGCATAGTTTAGAGAGTGAGTGGAGAAGGTCGGTTTCTTTTGGGCTTCATTCCTTTGGAGGCAAAGAGGAAAGTTTGGTGATGAATCCTTTCGGATTTCTTTTACCATTCTGGAGTTCGGTTTCGTTGGTTTCTTTGGGTTTTGTTGGTTATCGTGGGTTGACTTGTAGAGAAAACTATTGTAGTTGTTGTTCTCTCCATTTAAGAAAGTTATTGAAGTTTATTTGGTGCAAAACTTAAGTCGTGTGGATCTTCGGTGTTAAGGTTTTATCGAGAAGGATTTGGTTGATCATTTGGTTTTTCCCATGCATCTCTTTTCCTTCCTGGAAGTTGTAAATCTTGAGATTTGTTTAAGGAATTGTTTCCCGTCAGAGTTTAGTAATTCGAGAGTCGAATTCTCTTGAGATTTATGATTGAGTTTTTCTTTTTGGAAGGAAAGATGGTTTCTGCTGTTACCCATGCTTAATAATCGTGGTTTTCTTTAAAGGTTGAGTTCGTGACACGGGGACGTTTAAGACGTTAAGTGTATGATGAGTTGCTAGAGATTTCAGATGATGTGGGTTACTGATTCTGTTAACGTGAGTGTTGGAAGGCACCCAAATTTATTGTGTGGTACAGAATGATCTACTTGATGTGAAATTAAAAGAATGAATATATATATATATAGAATGGTTGTATGAATGATGGGTTTTTCCTTGTCTTTGACAAATGTCTATCTAGGAGTTTATTTATGGAATATGGTTGGTGGGTATCACATCGAGTTGTTAAAAAGTATTTATTGGTTGAATGAACTGGGGATATTAAGCTATGGACTTTGGAGTCACTACAGGGATCTTGATCAATGTCGTGTCGGCTTCTACCGACGACACAGATACCATTCCCGCCGACATAGCACTGTGTCGTCGGCCAGCCGATGACACAAGTCCCTCGACACAGTGTTGACGACACAGCACATCTGTGTCGGTGGCTAATATAAACCCCGCCGACCAAAGCGCATCCTGGGTCGGCCCCGTCAACCAGGCCTGTGTCGGCGGCATAATGTAGCCGCCGACACATACCCAGCCTAACGGCGCGCCCCCAGCGACGCCACTCTAACACTTGGGTCCCACTTGCCCAAGCTGTATCGTCGGCTACATATGGGCTGCCTACACCATTGCCCACTCTGTGTCGTCGGCTACGACCGTAGTCGACGACAAATACCCCTACTGGGATTGGCCCCAACGACGCCGCTCTAACGCGTGGGCCCCACTTGTGTCGTCGGCTAGATATGGGCCGCCTACACCATTGCCCACTCTGTATCGTCGGCTAAGATCGTGGCCGGCGACCACAGATTCACTTCATCGATTGGCTCCAGAACCAGCCTGGTTCTATTTGTGTCGTCAGCTATGTCCATATCCGACGACAAAAATTGTAAAAAAGGAAAAAAATTCTAGAAATTGTAAAAAAAATCCAATTTTAACCTGCAATAAAACCCCATTCCCAGCAGTTTTATATCCCCAATTGCCCAGAACAATCACAACATTTAATTTCGCACACATTGCCACATTTGCATTCACCGATACAATTCACAATTGATCACAAACGCACATATAGTAAAATACATCAATAATTCACAAATTCAGCTCACAAAGCAAAGGAGTACATCACATTCACAATCAACAAGTCTATGTACAACATGATAGCTATTCCACCAATAAAAGCAATAACTAACTAAGTCTGTGAACCAGCAAAAAGATCAACAAACACCTCGTCGACGAATTGATCTGTGGCCAATCTTGTGCCACTGGAATCACCTCCCTGCTGAGCATTCATCGCAGGAGTAGGCGCAGTTGAGGTGGACACCTGCAAAATTAGAGGAAACCACAATTTTCAAAACTTTTGTGCATTTGTGTACTTGCATGAATAGTTAGCGAAAACTAGAAGAAAATGCATTACACCCGGCGTCAGTGTCTGCGTGAAGAACGGCGGCGGAGGTGGCATCTGCGGCTGGCCGTAGGGTCCTGCCCCCTGCAACGACTGTGGATATGATATGTTAGCATCTAAAACGTGTAAGTACAACATAGCTACGTATACAATCTTAATTACTTGCAGATAGTTGAACATCCAGAGGTTCTGACTCTGCAGGGCCTCGTACCGCCTCCTATCCTCCTCTCACTTCGCTGCCTCCACTGCTTGTCTGCCTGCCTCTGCTGCTGCAATTCTATGATCATCTTCGCCTGGGCTTCTAGTAGTGCACTGGCGGAAGAGGCGGCCTGCTGTCGACGTGCCCTGATTTGTCCCCTGTACGAGTCGGGCGCCACCACCGAGTCCATGAAGCCGAGCCTGCCGTGACTCCTCCCACCGAACTGGTCATAGATGACCAGAGGGTTGACCGGCAGGTCAAGGGTCACTGATCGGCACCGTGCTTCTCCTTCATGGCTGCCTTTGTATGTATCTGCGAAACTAATAAGATATGAAGTGGATTTGCTCGGCCACAGTTGAAGTAGCTGTAGAGTAGCGAAAAGAGAAAGTCACTTACAATCTTCTCCTGGGCAGCCGGGGGCATCGGTGGTTGCATACCGTCAGGTCGAACACGGGGCGTGTGTGCCTGCGTCCACACGGTGAACTCATCGGGCTCAAGTCCTGTCTCCGACTCCTGCAGTTCAATTTCAAATGTGAAATGAAAAACTGAATTGACAAGAATGCTAGAGTTGTACTTAGTATACTTACGATATCTCGCGCGATGTGACCCACGCCTCGTCCACCTAGGTAGGTCACACAAATCTTGGGGTTGGCTTCTCGATTCCCCCTGTTCCTCTTGGACCTCTCGATCCACTCCTTCGATGCCCACATCTTGCAGAGCTCCCTCCAAGCGTGTGGACACTTGTCCATCGAGTCCGGACACCAAGGCCGGTACTCCTTCGCCTCGAGTCTCAAGCAAGGCATGTGCCCTCGAGATCTTCATCCCGTGCTCTTGTAGCGCTTCATCACGCGTCCGTGGGATAACTTTGATGGAGTCCTCGACCGTCTTTGTCGCCATTGTGTCGAGCACATGGCGACAAGCATGATAGTCGCCCTTGGGATGCGTCGAGGCCAAGCCGATACCTCGCTGAAATGAAACAAACACGTGAAGCTATAAACACGAAAACATCAATAGAAATGACAACTTACCCGAAACTTCGGCTATGCAATGATCCGCGGCGGTGCCTCACTGGTCATCCTCCACGGCGAGTAGTCGCTCCATCTAGTCACCGGCGTCGAGCACCACCCTCGCCCACTTGCCCGGGTAGAGCTGCCTCAGGATCACCCCTAGCAAGTGGCCCGGCTCCTGCTTACCCTTGTTGAGGCAAACCAAGCCCCTGCATGAAGAATTCATAACAAGTGGTTAGCAATAAAAGACATCAAAAATTTGTAGCACATACCTTCGCCATGAAAACAACTATCTCTATCACATCAATTTGGATCGTGGGGCTTTTGGCAATTTATTCCACCCCCGACTTTTCTTGGTTCCTGCGGAGCTTGAGGCACCCCCTGACTCGGTACCAACTGACTCCCATGGATCCCAGTCCTCGTTCCCCTCCTCATCCCCCTCCTCAAGTGCCTGAGCCCACCAACCCCAACGAAGCTCATCGTCGTCCACCTCGTCCTCCCCAGAGAGTCGGTGGTAGCCACCACCTCCTCCCCCTCCTCGGAAGTGTCGTACTGGGGTGAGTTGCCCTCGCCTGCACTCCTCATGCCCCCCTTCCTGAAGACCTTCTTCAATTTTTTAGCCAACTTCTTCGCACCTCCAGCCATCCTGCACAAATTAAATTAAATGACATAAAGTACATTGATATTAATTGAAACGAATAAAATATAAACGTATATAAAATTAAATGACAAAAAGTATATAAAATTAAATAGCTTAAAAATCTTCGGCTTCCTCTTCCTCTTCCTCTTCCTCTGTCTCTTCCCTTTCCTCCTCTTCTTCTCCTTCTACATGAGATGGGTATACCGATCCCAAAATATTATCTAGCCCATCACCAATATCGACGTGCAGCTCTCCTGGTAACTCTTGTTCTTGGAATACCTCCACATCTGGGTGAGAATCATAGTCGTCTTCCGTGAGATCGGGCAATCCACTAGGTGGAAGACATTTATGTACAATCCACCAGCTTTTGTAATTCGGTGGGCGTGTGGCGAATGAGAACACCATTTCGACTTGTTCGGGCAGAATGAACACGTCAGGCATTTGATACAGCTTCTTATGATTGATCTCCACTAGTCCTAGTTTTGGAGTACGCAGCACCCCACTAGTTGGATGGAACCATCTACAACAAAAGAGCACGAGCGAGAGATCTTTGTTACCTTCATACGAAATTTCTACAATATTCTTGATGATCCCATAGTACTCTATGTCTGGACCACGAGTCATCGGTGACATAACTCACGATGCATTGTTCACCGTAGTTGCATTGGGCGGTGACTCGGCCGCCGGATCGAAATCGATATCCATGGCAATCATAGCATCCATGGACCTTAATTCTCTGGTGCATCCACGTGACATTTGTCGGAGATCGTTGTGCCTTATTGTGATGTCTTTGACCTTTGCACAAGCATTGAGGCAAAATTCATTAAGGAATAAATGCCACACATTTGTAAATTAAGTGAACTTGTATAAGAGGAAGAAGGTTACGTGGTAATGAAACCAGGTTAGAAAGTTTGGACGGCCTTGTCCATGACCTCGCCGTTTGATTGTCAATTTGTTACCAGAAGGTTCACGATCCTTCCCACTCTTCTTGAATAAATTGACTACAAGATTTAATATTTATTTCAGACATTTATTTCATAAGTGCGTATTTATGACTTATTTAGACATTTATTGACTTACTCGATGTACACCTTCATTTCATCCATGTTGTCGTACCGCATACCGAATCAAATTTTTCATTGCATCCAAGTCACGTGTGGTGCTTTTGCCGACATTGCATCCGACTTGGTCATGGAACAACTCAAGTAGGAAGTACTTGCGGCGTGCCTTCTTATACCTTGGTTGTGGCACATGGACCTTGTTTTTTGTCGCAAAGTATTTGTCCGTGAAGTAGGCGATATCCTGAATCAGCCAAGCTTCGGCAATACTGCCTTCGACTCGTGCTTTGTTCTTCACCTTCACTCTAAGACTTTTCATCATGCGCTCCACAACATACATCCACCTAAACTGCGCCGCCCCCCCAACTTTTGCTTCATATGGCGATGAACTAGTAGATGTTGCATGCAATTGAAAACCTAGGGACATAAATCTTCTCGAGCTTTGTCACAAGCATGACAATGTCCTTCTCCAATTCCTCCATCCTCGATCACGGATATCTCTTTTGCACTGAGCTCTCGATAGAAGAAGCTAAGCTCGCCAATGTGATCCATATATCATCGTCAACATATCCACGCCACGGTGAAGCAGATGCTCTATGAAGACTTTGTAGTCATGGGCATTTATCATTTAACTTGCATTGCTCTATACTAACGGCATGTCGAAGGTTCGCCGCATAACCATCTAGGAATTTAACCTTTTCCTTAATCCAATCAAGAATCTGCTTTATTTGCCCACATGTAAGGCAAAATTTTGCCCTAGGTTTCCTCCCATTCTCATCGAGGTTCATGTCTGGTGCTCACATATCGAGGCCTTGATCTAGATGTGCTTTCTTGTTATCTTTAGTCTTCTGTGGGATGTCGCAGTTTGTGTTCATGACTGACTCGCACATATTTTTCTCTTGGTGCATCACGTCGATGTTGTGAGGTAGCTTTAGGTCTTTTGCATAAGGAAGGTTGTAGATCTGCACTTATGAGTCAATGGTGCTCCTCACCATAGTCTTTCACATACCCGATATCCGCTAGATCGTCATGCCACGATGATATCCTGCACTTGAAAGCGTTCGGTGGCCCTTCTTCATAGTCTTGCCTTTGCGAAATGCCTTTTTGATTCCTAAATGGGTGCTTGACTCTGAAACAACGGTGACAAAGAACCAACAGACTTACCCCCATTTTTCAATGTGAAAGCATCGGTGTTACACGGCATATAGGCCATGACAACTTTCCATCGTGCTCCACCGAGAACATGCCATACGCAAGAAAATCGTGTATTGACCACAGGTATGCGGCATGCATCCTAAAGTTCTTCCCCTTGTAGCTATCATGTGTCAAGACTCCTTTAGTCCACAGGACAATCAGCTCTTCTACGAGAGGTTGTATGAATAGATCTAAGTTTTTCCGGAGATTTAGGCCTGGTATTATAACGAGAAAAAACATGTACTCTTCTTTCAAGCGAGTTGAGGCGGCGGGTTATGCGAGATTGCGAACACCGGCCAGCATGAGTCTGGTCTTAATCATATTGAATGGCGTGAACCCGTCGGTCGAGAGGCCTATACACACATTCCTAGGCTCCACCGCAAATTCAGGGTGTTGTTGGTCAAAGTGCCTCCAAGCTTCTGCATCAGACGGATGAATCATCACGCCCTCCTTTCTACGCTTGCCCTCTTTGTGCCACCTCATGTGTCTCGCCGTGGCCTTGGACATGTACAAACACTGCAGACGTTGAGTGATCGGAAAAAAGCAGAATATTTTTTGACCACCGCGTCGTGCATCTCATTCCACGTTACGTACATTTAACTTCCTCGTGCCGACTCTCATTACAATGCTTACGAGGAGTGAGCCAAGAATCGGTCTTCAATAAAGCATCACGAACTTTGGGCAATAGTCTATCCTCTCATACGGCATGCCTAACACACGAAGAAGCTTCTTGACTCGTAAAGATCGGAGTCATATTGTGTCCACTCGGAAGGAGGCTATCCAGCAGTTTGCAAAGGTCGTTGAAGCAATTGGCTGACAGGTTGTACATGGTCTTCACCGCCATTAAACGCAACACTGCCGATAGTATAGTCACATCGTTATGCTCATGCAGCGGCAACTTGGCAAAATCAAGGAGTTTGTCGAATTGTTCGGCAAGTGGCTCGGACTCTTCCTCAGGGGAGAGATCGTAAGCCCGAGCCACATCATCCATGAGCTCGTCTAATCTATCAACTTCGACTTCATCGTAGCCCTCTTCAAAATCCACAGGGCCACACACCGACGCCGGACGCTTCCTCTCGCCATGAGCTACCCATAAAAAGTAATTTGGTTTGAAGCCATGCCTACATAGGCGATGGCTAATATCCTTCTTGGTCCTCTTCTCAGTGTTCAAGCACGCAGTGCAAGGACACCACACGACCGCTGCATTAGGGTCGGGAAATCTTCGGAAAGCATCATCCACGAATGCTCTAGCCTTCTCGATCCACTCGTTCGTGTGTCTTCTAGACTTCATCCAACCATCGTACATCCACCGCCGATCTTCCATCCAAAGATCGCTTACTATATAACGTCAATGCATGCATCCAAATTTCAGATTTAGACAGTTTAAGCCTTGCTAAATAGGAGGGCTTACCCACCCACTGATGTGGGCTTAAATATCAGTGAGTGGGTACGAGGGTGCTCGGTCGAATTCGGCGACATAACCCGTTGTTCTCCAAGTGCAGCAGCAGGTGCGGCGTACCACTTATGTTATGCACTAGGAGAACGACAAGGAAATACCGCCGGAATCCCAACCCGTACACCCTCGTGTCACGACCACTGTACTCAAGCGCACATCCGTAAATGTCCAAACGTGGACGGCTCGAGAGCGCAACACTTTTCGTAATGGAACCTAATAAATCACCGTCTGAGCTCCTTACGAAAATATCAGCGCCCCTAGCAGGTTTAACTTTGGCTCGGTTGACGTTACAAGTGCAATTCTAATAAAATTATTATATGTTGTCATTTGCAAGCAATATACACTATATATATACACCTGAATCATTTACTTTTTCCACACAAATGCCTTAGTTCCTATTTGGATTCTTTGGAAATCGAAAACACTAAATTACATATCATGTCCATTTGAATCTCTGAGAATTAAAATGCACAACCATACCACTCACTAATTATATATGATTTGTTAGCCACACTAGAATAATGCCCAGATTCTGCATATACATGCTTCGGACTACATTTAATTTCATCACAATTTTAATATGGATTTCTCGGCTACATTCTGCATATACATTTCATTTCATCACAACATTATACATATCAAATTCCTCAATTGGTTTCCAAGCCTAGTAAAGGAGATATGAGTTAACAGTTTCAACCAACAAACTACACACAAGTGGCACAATCAAACAAGAAAAAGAATTCTAATCTTCACAACTGAAAAGAAGCTCACACAAAGCTATTTAACATAAGAGGAAGCACCTTATGCACCCAAAAAATCCCATCTTTGCAACTAAAATCATACTTGGCAACTAAAAGCAGCTCCAACACACTTGGCATACACACCAAAAATTACATCTTCACGCCTAAAATCTTAGCTCAACAAAAAAAATCATCTCAAACACGTTTTGTGCATAAGCAAAAGCACCTTAAGAACCAGAAAGATCCCATGCTGCTACTGAATTTTAGTTCAACAAATAGAATCAGCTCAAACACACTTGGTACATGATAGAAGCACCCTACATGCCCCAGAAATCCATATAAGTTGTTCAAATCAATATATTGGAATATAGCAATTAAAGATAACCAAACCTACCATTCATAATTCAGTGGTTCACAATTCACAATCCAGTTATTCATAATTCATAATCTAGTGATTCAATGCATAGCCAAAACTACCATTCACAATTCAAAAAACGAAATTGATGATGACTTGATGTGATTTCTGATTCAGTGCATAACCAAAGCTATTAAGCTACCATTCGCAATTTAGTACATAACCAAAGCTACCATTCACAATTCACACAACCATTTACAATTCGCAATTCACAATTCACAGAGGAACAAAAAGCATCACCTCGCGGCTTGCGTGAAGGAGAAGGTCCACTGCCAGCACTTAGCAAATCAACATTGGCAGTGGGCACTAACCGGAGGGCGCTGGGAGGCGGCCGAGGCGGCCGGAGGTGGCGTGGAGGGGGGAGGCGGCGGTGCGGCCTGAGAGTGGGGCGCGGAGGCGGCTGGAGGCGGCCGGGCAGCCGGAGGCAACCGGGAGGCGGGCGGCGGTGCAGGCGGTGGGGGCGCAAGGAGGTGGTAGGGTGTAGGGCGGCCATGAGTTAAATGAAAGGCTTTTGTTGTCGGCTTCCTAGGGACCGCCGACACTTACCCTAAACCCAAAGTTTCGTGGCAACAGGCGGTCCCACCAGCAGAGACACATGACCTATGTCGTCGGTCGACATGGCGCCGACGACACTGAGTCATTTGTGTCTAGGTCAAACGGCCCAAAGTTTCGTGGCAGCAAGCGGTCCCACCGGCAGAGACACACGATCTGTGTCGTCGGCCTACTTGGAGCCGACGACACTGAGTCATTTGTATCTAGGTCAAACAGCCCAAAGTTTCGTGGCAGCAGGCGGTCCCACCGGCAGAGACACACAATCTGTGTCGTCGGCCTACTTGAAGCCGACAACACTGAGTCATTTGTGCCTAGGTCAAACGGCCCAAACTTTCGTAGCAATAGGTGGTCCCTCCGGCAGAGACACGTGATCTGTGTCGTCGGCCCACTCGTAGTCGACGATACTGAGTCATTTGTGTCAAGCTTTATCGACGGTTAGGTGACAAGCGCCGACACTGTATCGTTTTTGTCGTCGGTAGAAGTATAACAGCCGACACAGAGGCTCCAACGTATCGACAATAATCCACTGCACTTCCACGGTATCAATCGAACCAGCCTGCATGCACCTCCACAACATGGCAAATACCATCCTAGCTCATCCATACACTTTCCCTCACTCGGCTCGAAAAGGTCTACCTCCACAACTGCTTCTAGGAAAAACACATGAAACACTTGCAAGTTGCCGATTATTTTGTCGCCTTAGACCGGCCGAATAAGACATTTGAATTGTCATTTTAGGGTTTTACAACATGCAGCAGGCCATTCCTCGTTTTCCGATCGCCCAGTGTTGCATTGTCACTAGAAAGTGCATTAATTGAAACTTTAGCTAGGAGAGTATATTTAACAAACACACCGCCGTCACATACCAATTAATTAAAAATAAATATACCACATTTCATACAAATGTGTGTTGAGTACGTAACAACCATTCTACAAGCTATATTTGATTTTTCTAAATTTTAAAAACAACAAAAATATTTTCTAATCCCGTTTGGAATTAATAATGTCGTCAGCATGTTATTTGTTGCCGATAAAAGGTGGTGCTGTCATGTGCGACTGCTTTGAAGTTCACTGCCATGTGGGGCCGCCCTTTTGTCGGTGGCATGTTATTTACCGCCGACACAAGTGGTTCTGCCCACTGCCATGTGGGACCGCGTTGAAGTCCTTTCACCTGGGCGTTAGGTTGCCGTTAGTGGCAGGGACTATATCGTCGGTATACTGTTGGCCGCCGACATAGGTACTTTTCATGGGAAACGAAATTCAAAATCCTGCCCGCGACAACTAGTCATCGTGCCAGGGAGTATGTATGTCGTCGGGCTAATATATTGCTGCCGACACAGGGCATATATTTGTCGTTGGTTATGAAACCGCCGACATAGATATTTTGGCCGACGACACTGATGTCGTTTCCTGTAGTGAGTTGCACGAAAGGTGTTAGTGATTAAGTCGAAGTCAATGTTGAAAAGATGTGTTTTAAGCTGGGATTGGACAGTTGTATAAATAACAGTTCATCATGGTTAGTAAACCGAAGTAAAGGATGACACGCGTCCTATGTTGAACTAATTGATAAGTTGTTGATTGTCATGAGAGAGATTTGGTTAGGGTTTGATGATGCTATGACCAGTGATGGTTATACGAATAGTAGAAAGTAATCAAAGAAAGTTTGGGTTTTGTAACTCTATGTTGACTAGAGCCGGATTTGATTGAAGTGGTTTTGTTGGGAACGCGTTTCCTTTTCTCTTGAGGAAGAATGTGATGGTTATGGGTACAGATGCTTAATTTGAGAATCGGTTTCCTCTGCCAAACGTTGGTTTTGGTTTAATGTGAGAGATTTTGCAAAGCGGAGTTGTTTCTTGGTTGTATAAGAGCTTTTGTCAGCGATTTGTGTGGGGGTTCTCTTTCAATTGGAGTTCTCCCCGAGGTGAATTTTATTGCATTGATTGAGAGTGTTAAAGGCGATTTATATGATATTAGAGAATCGGATCTTCTCTTGCAAATTTGGTTTTGGAAGAAGAAAATGAGTGATGATTGGGCTCTATCAAGATCCTAAAATGAGTGATGATTGGGCTCTATCAAGATCCTCTCTCAGGTAGATTTTAATGCTTTGGTTCAAGGTGATGCATGTGGTTCATTTGGTCAACGCGGGAATTGTATTTCCTTTGTGTTCTAGTTGGAGTTAAAGGATATGGAAGCTTATGGTATAGTGTTGAGTATAATAAAGAGAGTTGAGTTTTCTTTGGTCAGATGGAATTGCAGCTGTAAAAGTTCAATGTAGTGTTTCTCTTGAAAGTTGAGTTTTCCTTGGTGTGTATTGTATCACATTATTTAAAGAGGATGAAAGTGGTTGTTTTGCTAAAGAGAATCGAAGGATTTTGGGTGGATAATAATTGAGGATTATACTTTTGATGTGGTTCCTTGATGGTGCTTGTTTAACCCTTAGTAGTGAACTACTTGGAAGTTGATGGTAATTATGTCACCATTCTAGCGTGCGACTAAACTTTTGGGTTAAGATGGTTGTAGCGAAGGATTTCATAATTTGGTGTGTAATGTTCTATGGTGAGCATTTACCTTAGGCAGTGGTCCCTTGGGATTTTGACCTATTGATTGATTTGACTGAGTTCTTGCGTGAGAAGTTACACTTAATTGAGCTAAGTCAAATCGTTTTGTTAGTCGTTGGATTTGAGCTTTTTTGTTTATCGTTTGTATCCGTTGGAGTTTTTGCGTGGGTGTTTTGAGATGGTAAAGAAGTTTAAGACCTTTGTGTCTTTGATTTGCATAGTTGGTATTCTTCGAATTCGGGGTCGAATTCCTTTAAGGGGGAGAGTGTAATATTGCGAAACCTTGCTCCAATTTTGGGCTTTCCTCCATGTGATCTGGGGCTCGTCTGGCAGGTAATCTCAGGGGTGGCTGGCCCATTTGGGAGTGTTAGGGTTAAGGGTTTTTAGGAGTGGGAGGGGTTTTTCTGGAATTTCCCCTCCTCACCTACCTTTTCACCTAACCTCTCTCTCTCTTTCCTATGTGTGGCTGAAATTCCTTTGGGGAGGTCATCTTTTCTCGGCCTTGCCGATTTCTTCTCTCCTCCTTTTCAGTTCTTTGGCTCTTTGGGGCGATGCCACCTCCCCAGCTCAGCCGGCGCGCCTGCTCCAGCTCCCAGCCGGCCGGCCGCCTCCTCTCCCTACTCCTGTTGGTGCCTCCTGCGCCCCACCGGGCCGATGCCACCCCTGCCGCCCTGCTTTCTTGAACCAATTGCTCTCCTGGTGGCGCATGCTCCCCCTGGCTGGCGCTTGCTCTCCCCTGGCCGATTGCTCCTACATTTCCTTTCTGTACATGTTGCATGAAGAAGCTATTTCCTAGTCCATATCTAAGTTTGCAATTCTGCTTTGTTTGAGATATATCTTTTTATTATTGTCTTAAGTTTCATTGGAATCAAAGAAATCAATTTTTGGTTTGTTCATTCTAAGTTATGCTCCTCTTGGTATGGGCTGTCCAGATTGGGGACAGATGGATTAGTAGGGTTGAATTGAATGTATTGAATGGAGTAGTTTCTAGTAGTCTTCACAAATGAAAGATAATGAGATAATTGTTGGCACTTTAGTGTAGATTATATTTATCTAAGTCAACCTAAATGTGGAGCTTTCGTGGTTGTAGTTTGGAGGCGTAGAGCATTGTTGAAAGGGTATAGTTTGTAAAGTGTTTTGCGACGATTGTTTCAGGTGGAGTAGTTTCGGGAGTGGCATAACATCTTCCTCACGCCACTCCGCTCCTTCCGGTAAAAGGCAGGTACATCGAGTTGTGTGCCAAATTGAGTTGTTCGTTGTTATTTATCTGTTCATGGCTAATTTCTATTGATTGTGGCAAGTGTTAGTTATATTGGTGATCGTCCCTTCGAGGACGTGATTAGCTATTGGATTCGAGTGGTTACTAGTAAGCCTTAATCTCGGTGAGTTTACTGTACCTTTGTTAATATTGCAGGGAGTAGCGAGTATGGGGTACGTGGATACTCGTGGTTAATTTACAAAAGTTGTAATTAACTGTGCCCCGTCTGGGGAATGGAATTGAGTATGTGTGCGAATCGATTAGATGATTATGAAGGTAGTTGAAATTAATTACGTTAATTGCATGACAGAAACGCGATAATGTGTTGCCATGTCTTATTGTTGAATCTGATTAGACTAGTACCGTTGGCAACTTATAAATGTGAGAATTGGCTATGTTTATGTATGTGGTTATGGTTATGTTAGCGTTGGCAACGAATGAAAGGTTGCATTTCATTCATGTAAATTGCATTGTGCATTCATTAAAGGAAGAAGCGACCCATTCTGATGCGGGCCTCTGTATTCACACGTAGTGAACATGAAAGTCCTACCTCGTAGTCTCATTCATCGAGGTGAATGGGAGCAAGACAGTAAGAGTAGGCACCTTCCACGGGATGGAAGGGACTTGAGGGTGCACACCGACGGGTGGGCACTCGGCAGTACCGGTACGTGCATTGAAAAGAGCATTCATGTGCATTGCATCTTTAATAATGAGTTTTGTGGTAAATGGTATGTCATATGGGTTGCGACTATGGTAAAGGAAGGTTGAGTCGTGGACTCAACCCAAAAGGGGAGATTGAATTGAATTTGATGAATTAGCGCATTTCATTGCCTTGCTAATTATGTTGTATGAATATCGTGGAGTGAAGTCGAGTTATGAACTCAACTAAAATTGATGAAAATGGTTTGAGTTGCAAAAAGGGGTGGTTGAGTCAAGAGATGTTGTGATTTTGAGTCAAGTGATGCTTCTTAGGCGTTGAATGGTTTTATTATCTAGTTGATGGCTTGATTGCGGTAATTTTTGGTATGGTCAAGTTATTGCTTTAAATGGGTATAAATGTGTATTGTTCGGATGTTGCTTCATTTGTATTACTTGCTCTTATGGTCAAGCTCTTGTTTTATTTACAATAAATGGAATTGTTATTCTCGTGTACTTTGCTGAGTTTGAACTCACGTTTGTTATTTAATGTTTGTAGGTGTATTGAAGCCGGCATGCATGGATGGGTGTAGTAGCACGATCCATCATCACCATTCCATCATGTTGATTTATATTTCTGATCTTAATAGCTCGTGAAAAAAATTCTTGTAAAAGGTTGTTTGCGGTTATGTTTAATGAGTCCTGTCATGTAATAATTATGTGGTGGAGTTTATTAATCTCTATTGGATGTGTGATTGGTTAATAAGGTCCTGCTAGAATAATATCATATAACTGCAAATGTTTTCTATCTGCTGAGTGGATGTCCTAGTTTTAGGGGAGGTGCTGCCAAAATTTTTAATAAATTTGACAACCTCCTAGTTTTCCGCTTGCTTTGCTAATATTTATTCTTAGTGATTTGTAATTGTTGGTGCTAGAGGGTGTAACATTCAAGGCACGGGGTGCCGGGGTGTTACAGCCAGCTGCAACCAGGACTTCATCATAAACGACAAATAAGCACCCCTTTGATCATATTGATCCTAGTATTTAATTGTCAATTTTGTTTATTAAATTGTTTCATGCATGCGTTTATTTTCTATAAATTCGCTACATTGTGGTAATGGTAGAATATACATGTTATCTCATGGACTCTCTTGATAAGTATGGACATGTGAACCTTGATAACCATAGGATGGGGTTAGACAATAAATAATGTCAACATGGGTATAAGCGATTACATATTATCCATGCTTAGCCATGCTTTAGAATCAACGTTGGAAGTGATCAGATCAAAATTGTTTATTGAGAAATTGAAAATGATGGTTATGACATGATGTCGGATGTGGGTATTTTTGATTAAAAACTCAAAATAAAATTATGGTTTTGATGCGGGCAATTATTGGCAATAGCCAGATGTACAAGAGGGCTTGTACGTAATGTACGGTGGAGTATTGCCCGTGTCAGATTAAGGACCGAGCTATGGGTTGCTTACAAGCCAAGAAATCCGTGCAACCACAAGTTCTGGGATGGGGCAGTCTTAACCTATTAAGTTGCTTAAATTTGGCTTTGCACATTGGTAGGCGGGAGATAGTAGAAGCACTCCGATTAGGTTTGCTTGTGAGGGGCTTCCACATTGCAGTGTGGGTAAATGCATACCGGTATAACTGTGTACATCCTGTTATGAGAAGAAACCTTTAGTACAGGGGTACTACTCATATTTCCAATACAAAATACATGGTATGCTTGCCATTCTTGTTTCTTCTCCATAGCAAGGGTTAACATCACTAGGCTGGTGCAAAGTCGGGTTTAGGTAATGTAACAGTTATGTTATGATCTCTTTGTGGCACACCTAAGGAAGCGTGCTAATAGCTTGCACAAAGAGTTGATCATTTCTTGTGGGTAAAGTTGTACACCTCTGCAGAGTATAAATCTAATTAATTAGCTGTGCCTACAGTCAAAGGCACTTGGTAATGTCATCACATAGCTAGTTATTTTATTATTTTTAAAATGGGATGATTTTCACCTGATGTGCCTTGTTTTGGCAAAGATTATGGTTATGCCATGGGTGGTAGAAAATTGGATATCTCGACGCTCACATCATGGAGGACTGTGAGTTGCTACTTATGCTTTATTGTTACTTTTCTATCAATTAAACATGCTTTTACAATTTTCGTTTCTCAATTGCAACTGGTCTTACAAATCAAATGTTGCTTTATGCAAATTAACCGTAGAAGTCTCCTTTGACATGACCTGCATTTACGCATTTGCAAATTTCCACCTTAAGTCTTGTTGAGTATGAAAGTACTCAACCTTGCTTATTATGTTGTTTTAGGTGGATAAGGCAACGTGGCTCCGAAGAATATCTTTTCGTTGCAGGTTACGGGAATTTCAAAAGAAGCGATCTTTCTGGGGATTTGTGCTTGTCAGTTGCCTGAGGGTTGGATGGGCACACTACAAGACTGTAACACCCCGGCGCCCAACGCACCGCGAATGCTACCAAAAGACTCTAAATGACGCTTACAACACTCCGAAACCACTCTTGTCCAGAGTGTCCCCAACAAGATCCAAGAAATAAAAACTCGACAAGAAGTTCAATTGACCTAAGAATTCAACGAAAGAGTCACGAAACCTTTTACCTCTAATAAAAGGTTGAAAACCGACCTTGAAACTCTCTAAACCAGCTTAAAAACTAAGTCACCGAAATTTAGAAAATTTCGCATGACCTCTCTAGACAGTAGGACATCCACTCAACAGACAGAAAACATTTGCAGTTATGGTATCATTCTAGCAGGTCCTTAGTTAATAAATCACACATCTAACAGAATTTAATGACTACACCATGACGAACAACATATTACAACCATAATCAATACAACCAGGCTTTACAAATCGATTAAATGGTTTGATGCAAACGTGATGGTGCTACTACCCCCATCCATGCATGCCGGCTTTAATGCACCTACAAACATTAGATAACAAACGTGAGTTCAAACTCAGCAAAGTACGTGAGAATAACAATTCCAATTTATCTTAAGTAAAACAAGAGCTTGACCATAAGAGCAAGTAATACCAATGAAGCAACATACGGACAATACACATTTATACCCATTTAAAGCAATAACATGACCATACCAAAAATTACCGTAATCAAGTCATCAACTTGATAATAAAACCATTCAACACCCAAGAAGCATCACTTGACTTTAAATCACGACGTCTCCCGACTCAACCACCCCTTTCTTTGCAACTCAAACCAATTTTCATCAATTCTATTGGAGTTCATAACTTGACTTCACTCCACGATTTTCATACAACGTAATTAGCAAGGCAATGAAATGCGCTAATTCATCAAATTCAATTCAATCTCCCCTTTTGGGTTGAGTCCACGACTCAACCTTCCTTTACCATAGTCACAACCCATATGACATACCATTTACCATAAAACTAATTATAAAAGATGCAATGCACAAGAATGCTCTTTTCGATACACGTACCGGTACTGCCGGGTGTCCACCCATCGGTGTGTACCCTCACGTCCCTTCCATCCCGTGGAAGGTGCCTACTCTTACTGTCTCGCTCCCATTCACCTCGATGAATGAGACTACGAGGTAGGACTTTTGTGTTCACTACGTGTGAACACAGAGGCCCTCATCAGAATGGGTCGCCTCTTCCTTTAATGAATGCACAATGCAATTTACATGAAAGAAATGCAACCTTTCGTTCATTGCCAACACTAACATAACCATAACCACATACATAAACATAGCCAAATTCTCACATTCATAACCATCTAATCTATTCGCATACATACTCAATTCCATTCCCCAGACGGGGCACAGTTAAGTACAACTCTTATAAATTAACCACGAGTATCCAGGTACCCCATACTCGCTACTCACTGCAATATTAACAAAGGTACAGTAAACTCACCGGGATTAAGGCTTACTAGTGACCACTCGAATCCAACAGCTAATCACATCCTCGAAGGGACGATCACCAATATAACTAACACTTGCCACAATCAATAGAAATTGGCCATGAACAGATAAATAACAACGAACAACTCAATTAAGCACACAACTCGATGTACTTGCCTTTACCGACGGAGAATGGAGTGGCATGCGGTTGAGGCCACTCCCGACAGAACCTTCCCTGCAGATAAACAATACTCACCCCACTTAAATTTATGCACAAATTAGTATTTCTTGTAAACTAAGCCTTATCTTTTGAATAACAATTACAGGGGCTCATGCACAAATAACACATATGTGTATATTTCAGACCATAATAAACAACGGCACATAAAATCTTCAAGAATCTAATACTGGTATACATAAGTAGTTGGTATGCATCAGTAACAAATCCACATATACAATACATATACAACTATTGTTTATTAACCAAGATTTCGCAATCAATACTTCATGAACACTTATCGCAGTCTCTATACACCCAAGCAACAATAACACAACAACAAGCTTACTCATAATAAATAGCGGAGCAAAAAGGGTAGTAAGAAATATGGAACTTAATCAAATCCTTGCATGTAACACTCTGTGATTATAATTCTACAAAATCTGTTGATCTCTCCTTTGAACCCAAACATAAGCCAGAGTATGAGTATATAGGTCACTGACAGTTCTCAGCCAAGCATTTCCTTATGGACAACCTGAAAACCCTCTCTGTTCTACCATTCACACACACTATTCCAAATTGTATGCTAACTGCCACTAGAACCCATACCCTCATATCAAAATCGCATACAGGAAGATTTACTAAAATACTAGCTATAGCAAGAACCAATCAAGGAACCTTACATCACAAGCACATAAATCAGGGTCATAATGCATTGACTAATTAACATACATCACAGCATCGCATTCTACAAAAACCAAAAACAAGGGTATATAGAACATAATGCTAAGATCCTCAGCACATAACCAATTTTGGGGGAAATCAATCACAGCATATAGAAAATTTCTAGTGAGCAGCTCAACCAAAAAAATGCCAGTAGCACTCGGTCCATGAAAGGAAGATTTTGAGAGGGAGACCAATACTGTAACACCCCTCACAACCATTTCATCGAACACATAGCATGCACAATCATTTCATCTCATGGAAACCTAGCTAGGCATTTCATCAAACACCCTACATGCAAGCTAATTTCCCCCCAAAATTTATACCTCAAATCTTGTTCATGGATTCATGGAGAAAGGGAAGAAATTGCTGCACGGCCGCTTTGCTCCTCCTGCTGCCAAGCCAGAAGGGAAGAAATTTGTCGGTTCTTTGTTGCTCTGGTATTTCTTCTTCTTGCCGATCTTTGCCATTCTTTATACCTCTCTCTTGCCACCCGCCAGAGGAGGGAGGAGGCGACCTTGAGCCAGAGGAGTCTAGGGAGGGCAGTGGGATCGGCAGAGGATCGGCAAGGGCAAGGAACGGCAGGGGGCAAGGAACGGCAGGGGGCAACTCGGCCTGGAGTGGAGAGGAGGCGCAAGGAGGCAGCTCGACCTAGAGGAAGTCGGCAGGGGGAGCCTGGGGGAAGTCGGCAGGGAGAAGCTTTGGGGAATTCGGCAGGGAGGCATGATTGGGGAAAAAATCTGGTCAAGGGAAAAAAATGATAGCCACCCAAAAAGAGAGAGAGAGGTTAGGTGAGAAAAGGTAGGTGGGGAGGGGAAATTTCAGAAAAACCCCTCCCACTCCTAAAACCCTAACCCTAGCACTCCCAAATGGGCCAGCCACCCCTGAGATTACCTACCGGACAGCCAAAACACTTCCGACGGAAGGCCCAAAATTTGGAGCGAGGCTTTGCAATATTACAAAGACCTTACATCTCCTGTGCTATAATTATTTACTCTGAGTTGTAATACATTGTATAATTAGCATCCACATTAATAATATGATGTATGGTTATGGTTCCAATTGTTGTGAATGCGCTGCTAGCTACTGATCTAGGGACTAGTACAGAATGCACATTAGAATTTCATTTTTGTATTTTTGCAAAATGGGGGTCGTTCAGCCAACCCCTTCGAGTACTTGCGCAGTCTGAAGGACACGGGATCCAGTGCTACGGCTACGGCTTTTCTGTGTCAGCCATGTGTCGTGGAAGTTATCTATATGGAGGTGCACGTGGGGCAACTGGCGATACTGGTGACGGAGTTCTAAGTGTGGAGCTCGGGCCCGAGGACGTGGCGCCGTTCGCGATGGTGCCGGAGTTGTACCCAACAGTCCTTAAAGCATCGGTGGTGCAGTTCAAGGGGCTGGTGGACGCTGACAATGTGCTCATCAACTCAATCGACGACATCGAGCCGAAGGTGAGTGAGTAAATCATATACTCAGACGTGTATGCGCTTAGTCTTGATACTCTGCTTTTGCTGAGCTTGATAAAGCGTAATTAAAGAGCACTTTTTATTGTCCTGGGGAGGTACCAAAATTTATATTAAATTTTCATTTAGATAGCACTAAGAGGTACGTCAATCATTTTTTTGTTAACTCTTTTGAATGTAAATTTGAGTACCTCCTAAAAATTCTATAATCAAAGAGATCGTCAACAATTAAATTTTTCTTAGTTGATAGTGGAATGGTGTTGTGTCACTTACATTCTACTTGATCACTGACATATCATATCCTCCAAATTTGTACTTTCCAAGTGGGATCTCTATGATTTTCATCAAAATTTCTACTTAGGAATGGGACAACATAGCTGTCAGCACTCTACCCATGAGGACTGAAGATGAAGCAGCGGCTGAAGGCGCGGCAACTGGACAGAAGCTGGCGGGAAGGACTTCATGCATGACGCGGGACGGCCCAAGGCGAAAACGAGCCCATAAGCCTAATAGACGCTTCATGGGTCCAGACTAGATAACAACCTAATCCTTCCGGTCTACTAGCGAACGAAATTGTAATGCTGAGATGTATTCGTTGTAATGAAAACGGGTTTGGTATAAACATATGAGAAGAGAACAGGACAGAAGGAAAGAGGCAGGCGGCGGAACATTTGGCTGTGCCGTCTTCTTGGCGAGCGGCATTCTTAGCGGCGGCGATACTTGTACCTCTACCGAGGTTTTATACAATACAATCCATCTGTGAGTTTACTCCTTGAATCGAGTGTTTCACATCTGGTATCAGAGCCGGTCTCTTGGGTGCTCGTCGAACTGGCGGCGGAGCACGACCATTTTACCCACTTGAAGGGCCGATCTGGAACCATGGCGCCGCCTCGATCCGAAGATCCTCTCGCAACGATACTGGCCAAGTTGGAGGAAAATAGCAAGGAGGAAGAAACTCGGTCCATGGTGGCCGATGTGCAACAATATATTCGGTGTGTTGATGATTCGTTGAAGAAATTAACGGAAGACCATGAGCAACTGGAAAATTGGAAGCCAAAAGTGGAGACTCGAGTGGCGGATCTGCATAACTCCGTCATCGACCTGAAGCAACAAATTGGTCGTGTTCTGACGCAATTCCCGTTCGATCCAATCAATTCTAAGAGAGAAATTGGGACATCTTCTTCCGCTCAACTGGAAGGATCTCAGATAGCAGTGACGTCCGGGCTAAGTGGCCACCGCGAACCTCTTCACCACCGGAGTGCGGGCGCTAGGGCTGGTGATGCCCTGGTGCCTCCTCCGGTCGCAGGTATCCAGTTTCAGACCCCTGCTTACCATTACAAGCCTCAATCGAGTCCAATGTCAACTGCTACGTTTCCGTCAATAGCTCAAACACTACTACGGAAAGGGCATTTAGTCCCGGTCCAAAATCGCCTTTAGTACGGTTTTTGAACCGTCAGAGCCATCGGGGCCGATGCTCAAGGGCATCGATCCCGGTTCACTCACCGTCTTGATAGAGTATCGATGCGGTTCGATCCTGCGTGGCGGCAGCGTCGGGAACCCTCGAGGACCTCATCGATGCGGGTTGGTGTCTCCAGCCAGTCGATGATCTTCATCGATGCTGTTGGTTTCTCCAACCTGCTTCGATGTTTTGTATATATATAGGTATATTTCTCCGGTAGCTATTATTTATATATATGTGTGTGTGTTAAATCACAACTAATTAAAAGCACGTATAATCAATCATGCACTTTGCACGATAATTAAATCATTGAACATTCATTAACAAATTTAATTACATCTAATGTATTAAAATATGTACACATATTTGTTCTTCTCACAGATCGTCTAATGTATCAATATATATGTACACAACTTTAATTACAACTTTAGTATTTTTTTCCTTACATTCATCGGGATCTTTTACGCGCATCGCTCTTGCTAGCCGTAGATGTAAACCACAGCAGTTCATTGGTCATATCGAAGGGCACCACCGTTAAAATTTAGTTAAATGAAACTCGCCTTTTGGATTCTGACCTCATCATAAATAAAGCCGATGAGTTGTTCTTGAATTGCTCTCACTCGTGCGGTGAGAGTTTGAACCTTCTTCCGCCAAATATTGAGGCACCTAATCAATACTTGAATTTGTACAAGATATAAGGAATACCTATACATCATTAAAGCTAGTAATTATATTTACTCACCCCTTGTTGCCTTTTAGCATGCGGTTGTGACTCCCAGTTTAGGTGTGCATAAACTTCGCATACATAGTAGCCGCATAAATTGTTACCCGTGGTGAGTCAAGATCTGCGGTGGAAAAAGTTGAAAGTGTGAAATGGATGCAAGGAAATTAAGTTAACTAACTAAAAAGCTAGCATTATGATATCATACGAGAGGCAATTGTAATGTCAAATTCCTCCTTGAATCATACGTTTTTAGCACGGAACCGTGTGAATGCACTACACATGTGATTACTTAATTTTACATGATTAGAATTTGTTTCAAATTGAAGGAAATAGAACTAATGCGATAATGAAAGGAGCAAGAATTAATACGGTTGAGCATGTCGATAAAGTTTTGATACTTTTCAACTGGTCTCCTTTGCGAGTCCATAATTGTGATCGAGCTATGATCTAGCTCGATCATAAGAAGAATCGAAAGGAAAACTATACATAGATTTGTCAGCGTAGATAACTAATTAGTTCTAACATCGTGTTATGAAAAAAGAGCGAGAATGAGGTGGTGCGAAAACACGTACTCAAATGAGTAGGCTAGATATATCTTTGACTTATATCTTTGACCCATTAGCACATTGAATCGTTAGTCTCTATTTACGCTTGGGTGGTCTCTAACGGTTGTCGCGTTGATAACTCTCGGGTCCATGAAGCCTATGTAAAATCGATCCCTTGGCATCTTTGTATCTCCATGCTACATAAGAAATTAGTTAGGCTTGCAAGTTAGTATAGTACAAGGAAGTGCACGATAGTTTTTGCAAATAATTAAGACACTTACGAGTCCGACAACCCATCAAGCTCACTGCCGAGGCGTCATGCAGTATAGATCATATATGTAGTCCTAGTCGACAAAAAATTCACCTTCACCGCAAAAAAAATCTTGTTGCTTAAACTTGACAGCGAACATCTGTAGACCATACTTGGTCGCGTCCAAGTACCATTCATGAAATTGCCGCATCTTTGTCGTTAGCTGGGGCAGCTCCTCATGCCTGACCAATGACCCGCCCACTTTAAATAACCATTTTACTTGGGCAAACTCAATCTCTTCCATGCCTAATATTTGATTTGCGTTAAGGCCAGTTTCATCGAAGAATTGTTGCATCTCCTTACCCATCCCCTCAGCTGACATCTTCTTCTTGGGGCATTCCTTACTCAATGTGCACTCATAGTTTGATTGGCGAGGCGTTTCTTTTTTATCCTTCAAATTTTTAATAGTCATTAAGCCTTTATAAAATTCTTCTATGCTAGGTTGAACCTTCTTCTCTGGTGACTTGGGTTTAAGAAATTTAGTTACCTCTCCTTTTACCACCTTCTTGGTCTCCTCATCGTTCATATCATCGGCCGCCGGAAGTTCACCCGACTTCTTGGATTGGGTGGAGGACCTGTCTTCTTAGGAGCTCTTGGCCGGCTGGCTTGTTTCCTTGGTGGCGCCTTCTTGGGAGGAGACGGGCTTCTTGTGGCGCTTATGTGCGCGGGAGGTGGTGTAGGAGTCGCGCCTTCTTGGGAGGAGAGGGCTTCTTCGAGGCTTATATCGCGAGGAGATGGTGTAGGAGGCGGGCTTCTAGTCGGGCTTATATGCACAGGAGGTGGTGTAGGAGTCGGCGCCTTCTTGGGAGGAGACGAGTTTCTTCTCGGGCTTCTTCGCGGAGAGGACACGTCCATGTTATCTCGAAAAATTATGTACCGCTTATGCCACAGATGAAATTGTGTCTTGCCTCTCTAGCCCATGATCCGTCACCTCCGGAATTTGAGGTCAAGGTCCTCGTACCACTGGCGAGACCTCCTCCACTGAGACCTTGGAGTATCTGACGGTATCTGTTGGCCATGGATAAGCTGCCCGGCTCTAATGGGTGAGCCATGCCATTGGTCGCCTTGAAGGTAAGGTTCCGCTTGGATATGCAGCTCACAAGGTGTCCGTGTCGATGTAGTCTCTGGATACTTGTCCAAGTCATACTTGACCACCTGAAGCGCAGAGCCTTGTTGCCGGAGGGGCCGATGATGTTAGGATTACTTGGAGGTTCTTGGCCCGTCTCATATTGTTGGCTCAAGGCTAGCTGCACCTCTCTTGGATCTCTTCTTGCATTCTCTCATTTGTTTGATTGAGCGTTCTTCAAGCGCACTAAGTTGTTATTGTGTCTGTCGAGCCTTGCTCCTCGCCCGACTCCTATAGGTCTCGGCGTCTGGCGAAACCAACCTTCCACGGGACAACGCCGACGCCTCGTGTGCGTCCGAGGTGCTCTGGATTTTGCAAGGCCCTTGTTAGCTCGTCGTTCTCCTGTTTGGCACAAAGCTACCCCAGGAAGACTCCTCGATGGACTGTACAAGCCTTCTGGCCACATCTCTTAGCACCTCCCCAAACACAGCATTGCCGTTATCATCAAGGTTGCCGCCGTGAGCATAGAACCAATGCTTTGCTCTGTCGGGCCAATCCATTGTTGCGGGTGCAAAACCCTTCGCTAGCAGGTCCTGTTCGCTCTTCTCCCATTTTGGTATTGCATGGCGGTAACCACCGGGCGAGTCGGTGGTGATAATTCTTCTTCTGTGCATTCACTTATTCTTCTCACTCAAACTTTGACCTTCGTCCAAAGTCTTGTAGTTCTAAGCGCATCCCGTGATCTTGCAACTTTGGGTGCTTGTTGAAGTCGGCGTTCGATTCTTCTTGATATACTCCGTGTTCACTTCTTTTTATAAGTGCGGAATCGACCGCCATCTTCTTGAGAGTGTAACTCTTCACCTTCTCTTCGGTCCCTTGGGGAAGGTGAATGTCTCCTTCACATCGTTCCAAAGCATGTTCTTCATATCTTGAGGACTGATCCCATTTGCTATGCTAATTGCCACGTGGTCCCTAACGTGGGCGCCACATGCCGAATTGAGCGCCCAAGCGCCCCAGGGTGCAAGAGGTCGGCTTTCTCGCCGACCGGTGATAACATGTCTTGCCTTCTTCTTCTTGCTTGGACCTCGTGATGTGATTGCTGCTGGTTGACCGATCTGAAAGCATGGTACAATCATGAGCAGGTCGATGTTGGCTTAGCATGGTAGTGGAACCGACAATCATGAATGTGACTGATTGTTACCTCACCGGCCTCATCGTGCTCTGCAGCCTCATTGGCCTCAGTGGTCTAGGCGGCCTCGGTGGCCTCGGCGGCCATGAGGGAGGGTGCAGGCTCCGCCGTCTCATGACCATCACCTCCCGAAATCAAACTTCTCATAAATTCATCTTGATCAAATCTTTCATCGTCCATCGTCGTTTCTTAGGCTAGAAGAAGCACTGAAAATTAACGAAAATAGATCACATTTCATGTAAAGCTGATGGTACTACTCTAAAACGGCGTGGAAGACGGTGGGGAAGAGACGGTAGAGAGGATGGTAATGACGTCAAGATGTTCCTAATGTAAATCGGCCAAATACTATACGATGGTAATTTTGCTAGAGTTGAGAGGAAATCAAGTGATGTTGTGACCTTATGCTACAAACATGTGCACATGTAACTTTAAAATGATACTTATACATTAGAAAAAATTCATATGATACATATACATCTCGAAATGAAAAAATAATATGAAAAAATTCATATAAACTTACGAATATATTTGCTTAATAAAAAATAATGAATCATTCTTATTTCACACTAAAATGATTTTAAAAAAAATAAGCCCCTGCAAGTTCAAGAAGCATGGATGTCACGAGAGCGTCCGGTACACCGAGAGGCGAAGCCATGAGGAGGCAGGCTCGCTTGAAATGGACTTGGTTACTGTCTTCTTCTGCGTACCACTGTCCATATACGTAGAAACTTCACATATACATAGAAATTTCAAAATTCACCAGAAATTAGAATAATTCACATGATACATATTCATTTGACATGATACATATACATTTCAAACTTCACATATACATAGAAATCTCACACATACATCACGAGCAATACCTCTCCTTCCACGGCAAGGATCAAATGCAAGATAACAAGGAGCAATAATGGAGTCATACAACTATTGCTCTCAGTTTAATAAATTGATGGGTTGCTCCAAATCAGCCCTCAACACCAATTTCAGCAATATATCACAGGGTATACAAATCTGAAATTAGTGAATCTATACAATTCAAAGATGTTTAATAAACTTGATTCACTAGAACTCAACAATGGACTATGAAAAGCTCTTGAATAGTAGGACAAAGACCAATTTGGACTAAAACAGATTAGCCAAAGTTATTCATCTGCGAACCAAGCCTCATAACAGAACTAATAACATGATAGCATGTCACATATACAAGAACAATAAAACCAAGTTGAAGTTTTAGACACAATGATCTAAGCAAAGGTTGAATCACGGAGGAAATCACTAACTAACAGATTAATATTGCCTCATTTAATTGAATCATCATAGAGCGTGATGGGAGAATAAAATCGGTGCCTCCAGATCAAGAAATACTGACCTCTAGCTCGATGGCTAGTCCCTTAAATTTCTCAATCGGTTCCTTCGAATCAACACCAACAGATAAAGTAATGCCACTAAAAGGATCTTCTTCTGACAAAGACTAAGATTATTCACAACCTCGGCAACCTTTAACAAGCAACGGAGGCACAACCAAAAATACACAACTCATCGCCAAACATACTCCCAGGGCAAACATGCGACGCATTTTTGAGTTTGATTCGAAACCAAGCGACAAATCGCTCAACCATTATCAAAAGCAAAGCCATTTCGACTTCCTCCGAGGATGATATAAGACCCATTTCTTATATATTTCCTAGTTGATTTCAAAGCACCATCTGTTAGTTCTAGAATCGACAAAGAAGCATGAATCCACAAAGACCATCTGTTAGTTTTAGAATCGACAAACAAACTCGGCACTTTCATCAAGTGACAAGTGATCTCATCGAAAGGAGGGCACAAACCCTAAGGTTGGCGAAGGCCGAGAGGAACAGCCAAGCGAGGCAAGGCGTGGAAGCAAGGCTTGAGGCGAGGACGCCGGGCGATGGGGTCGTCTTGAGGCGAGGAGGAGCTACAGCGGTGGGAGTCGTCGAGGCGTCCGGTTGTCGGAGGTCTTCATAAGCAGCGGGAGGAGGAGGAGATTGAGGAACAATGGCGGGAGTAGCAAAAATTGGGGAAGAGAAGGCGGGAGGATTTATAGGTGCACCATCGGTCCCGGTTGGTGTATCCAACCGTCTTGATAAGTCTCCCATCGATACAGTTGGATACACCAACCGGATCGATCAGGTCACTTCTCGGCGACATGACCCTAAACACTATCGGTCCGGTTGAATACACCAACCGACTTTAGGTTCAATTAGCCTTTTTTTAAGATTTCTTTTTTTTATTTACTGTTTAACTACTGTTTCATTAAATTATTCTATTACACCAAAAGAAAGCAAAGAAATCCTTATTTGCTAACATACTTTGCTTTTACAAGTGATCCTTCATTATGATCGCGGCGCACGTGGGAGATTCCTCTGTATCATTCAGACACTAATGTCTCGTCCACCGTGAAAGGAGGCACTCGTCGAACTGATTATACTCTTCTTCGTCGTGACACCCTCAACTCCGACAATCCTTCTTTTACGGAAGAACGGCGTGGCGCCTTGGCCGATCGCTCTTGCTAGTCTTCTCATACCTTTTTCGGTTTCTTGTCCATGTCCATCACATAGAATACATGTCACATCATTAGCGAGCATGAACGGTTCGTCCCTATAGGCCACTTGCTTGAGGTCCACAGCTTGTCATACTGCACTTATCGATATCCACTACCGGTTTGACCCATTGGCACCAAACAGAGGGACTTTTAATGGCCTGTACTCGGCTCCCAGATCTCCTCTATGAAACCATAGTAGGTGTCCATCTTTCCATATTTGTCCAAGGCATCTATCTGAGACGCCCTTTGTTTTGGTTGGTGCTCTTGCTATCCCGGGTTGTCGTGTAAAATGTGTACCCATTTATCTCATACCCTTGAAATGATATGATTGTTGTGGGCGGTCCTCGAGCCAAGAGTTTCAATTGTTCATCGCTCATGCGCTTGCCCAACATTTGCTTTTGTAACCAAGCGTTAAAATGATCCATTTGCTCCATCGCGATCCACTTATCGACTTCTCTCGGTATTGGGCCGTAGACTCTTCTCATGATCATAGATATCTGAAGCCACTCTGATTTGCTTGTTTCAATACCGTGAAATGTGCTTGTTTAAATGCAAGTAGATCGTCGCTATAGGATTCTTTTCTCCCTAAAGTCCCTTTTCCCGTAGCCTCCCCTCATGGCGTGATACTGGGGGCCAATCGGATTCAGATCATCATGTAACTAACACAAAACTCGATCACCTCTTCTGTCTTGACACCTGCGCAATGCGTATACAGGCGAGACGATTCTGAACATACTTCTTTAGGATACCCATGTACCTCTCGAAAGGGAACATATTGTGGAGGAACACAGTCCGAGAATTTCTATCTCTTTAACAATGTGGACCATGAGATGGACCATAATATCAAAGAAGGATGGAGGAAGATCATCTCAAGGCTAACGGACTATTGACCATGTCATCATGCGGACTAGATACCTTATTCGCTCGATGACCTTCTGCGACACAGCGTTGAAGAACGAACACAGCTTTATGATTGTCCCTCGTACCCAATCTGCGTAATACCTCGCACCGCCACTTTGGAGCAAGCTGTGTCATCAACACATGACAATCATGGGATTTTATGTGTGCGATTTTATTCTCTTTCATGTTTATGAGTCTCCTTATGTTAGGAGTATCCGAAGGACCTTCACCTTGTTCAAGAACTTAATCATGTTTTTTTTCTTCCTTGCTCGAGTGTAGCTTGCGGGGTGGAGGTAATGTTGTCCTTTCTCTATCTTTTCCTGATGTAGGTCGTTCCTCGAGTCCCAATAGTGTTGGTCCTTTCGTTGCTTGAAGTGTATCTTTTGACTTACTGTACATATCTAGGAAACCCAGCAGGTTCACGCAGACATTCTTCGTGATATGCATGAAGTCCGATGAGTGGCGGACCTCTAAGTCTTTCGAAGAAGGTAAGTCCCAAAATATTGACTTCTTCTTCCAAATTGCCTTCGTGTGACCTTGTTCAGCCGGGACAGGTTTGCTACTAGGACCTATTCCAAATACTACTTTCGGATCCTTTACCAAAGAAAATACAAGCGTCCCATCGCGATGCATGGGCTTCTACGTTTTCTTCGTCCCATCAAAATTCTCACCCTTCCTCCGTGAACGGGTCCTTCATATGGAGGAACCTCACGGTGGCCCATGTACACAACCTTTCGAGAGTTTTTAGGTACTTGCTGTCCGTATCCTCTAGCGATGGATGCAGCTTTATATCCTTTGATAGATAGGCCGATAGATTACCAAGTGCAGGCGATCGTTGATAATTCTGAATAGCAATGCACGTGAGTGAAGTGCTCTCTTTGTACTCATCCCATACACGTACACCATCGTTCCACAGTGTTAACAGATCTTCAACCAACGGTTTGAGGTACACATCAATGTCGTTTCCAGGTTGCTTCGGGCCTTGGATAAGCAATGGCATCATAATGTACTTCCGCTTCATACATAGCCAAGGAGGAAGGTTGTAGATACATAGAGTCATGGGGCAACTGCTGTGACTGCTGCTCATATCGCCGAACGGGTTCATCCCATCCGTACTCAACCCAAACCTTATGTTCCTTGCATCCTCAGCAAAGTCCGGGTATGTTCTATCGACTTTCCTCCACTGGGAGCCATCAGCAAGGTGCCTTAGCCTTCCATCGTCCTTACGGTCTTCCTTGTGCCAACAAGCATCATCCGGGCATGCGCTTTGTTCGCAAATAAACGCTTCAACAGGGGATTCAGGAAATACCACACCACCTTAGCAAGAGGTCTCTTCTTCTTCTGTGCCCTCTACCTCACAGGTCATCACGCTGGTCTTATACCGCAGTTTTGCACACCGACAAGCTTCGAATCCTCATACTCATTGCGATAAAGGATACAATCATTACGACATGCATGTATCTTCAGACCTCCAACCCCAAAGGGCGCATAACTTGTTTGGCATCGTCGTAGTTTCGGCGAGTGTTCCCCTCTCGAAGTAACTTCTTTATGAGGCATAACAACTCGTCGAATCCTTATCAGACAATCCATTGGTCGCCTTCCATTACATCAGTTCTAGTGTGGTACGCAACTTTTTATGGCCCTGTCGACAGTTTGGGTGCAACAGTGTTCCGTGGTCCTCCCATAGCCGTTGGAACTTTTCGTAATGTCTTTCATCGATGTATTCTCCCTCTCCATCACGCAACATCTGGTCTAGGTCATCATCACCAAACCCCCAATGTATCTTCGAAAGAACCGTGTTGACCAAATCAGGATATTGTTGTCCGCCTCTTCTTCTTCACCGTCTTCCTGTATAATCTCTTCTTCACCGTGCTTGGTCCAACAGGTATAGTTTGACATGAAACCTCTTGTGAGCAAATGAAAGTGAAGGTGGCTGAATTTTGGCCACTCCTTCTCATTCTTGCGCCTATGCATGGACAACATATGTAGCAGAGCGTCGTGTGTGCATCGGCCAAGACGAAGAAAATCTTGCAAACCCCAAAGAACTCGGGGAGCGTCGGTCCATGTACATCCATCGCCGGTCCATCTACATTATATCACATCAAGATAACTATTAGCTCATTTTGCGATAATGAATTGTTGAACCAAAACCTAATTATTAGCTAGATCCACACCTTCAATCCGAGCTAAATAATAATCCAAGCAAAATCTAAACTCACACAACAGGTTTTTGCAACCTACAAAAAGAATTGGTCGATCAGAGTCTGGATTCAAAATTCTGAACAAAATTCATGACAGCTTTGTTTGCAAATTCTGTTGAAATTGTAACACCCTAAAATTTTCCAAATTATTATTCAATCATTTATTTTTATTTTTTTCTAAATCTCTAGCACTTAATTAATGATGTTTTCAAAAATAATTTCTCGATGGAAATTAAAACCAAAATTATACTAGAAGTAATTTTTCTAGGTTTAAAATATTCCAAAGTATTTTTGAAAACTTTTCTCAAATATTGAACTCATTTTATATTTTCTATTCATATTTCGATATTATTTTAATTCGCAAATGAATTTAAATTTCTTCTTTCCACATAACTATCGCCATTTCAATATCCCAAACTCCATGATTTTCATGCACCATTCTCCCCCAACTCGTGCAACCAAACCTCATCCTCCATCGATCGATGGAACTAAAACCTAAATTTAAGCTAGATCCACACTTTAAATCGAGCTACATTATAATCCAAGCAAATTCTAAGCTTACACAACAAGTTTTTGTATCCTATTTGAAAAGATCAAGCTAGATTTCTACATTCATAATCTTTCATCAATCATGGAAAAATACCAAATTTTATTCATAATTCAAGCAAAAAAGAGGCTCCATTTAACACCAAATGATGTGAGGAATGATATTACTAACCTTAGTTTCCTTGGTTGCGAGTAAAATGACCAAAATTTTGAAATTTGGGCAGCACCTCCCTCTACATTCATAATCTTTCATCAATCATGGGAAAAGATCAAATTTTCTTCATAATTCAAGCAAAAAAGTGGCTCCATTTAACACCAAATGAAGTGAGGAATGATATTACTAACCTTAGTTACCTTGGTTGTGAGTGAAATGACCAAAATTTTGAAATTTTGGGCAGCACCTCCCCTCCCTTAAAGCTCTTGGCCGAAGCTCCACTGTTCTTCTCGCGCAGTGAAATGATCTGGGTCTGGCAGAGAGCGGGAGGAGGAAGAAGTTTAAATTGGGACATCAGTACCGGTTGAAGGCACGAACCGGTGCTGATGTAATAACATCAGTACCGGTTCATGTAACGAACCGGTACTATTTAGCTCCCGCTAAATAGTACCGGTTCAATACACGAACCCAGATCGATGTTATTACATCAAGACCGTTTCAACGTCTTCAACCGCATCGAACTTCGCAGTTGAGCAGGGAACCGATCGAACTATCGGTCACCCCTGTTAAATCAACCTGCATTGATGGGCGATATGGAAGGTCTCGATCTGTAGTAGTGAAAGTTTGGGGCTAACTTACCTCACATTAGTTTACCAGCTTTTGATGGTACAAATCCCAAACTGTGGAAAAAATGGTGTGAAAATTTTTTGCCTTTTATTCTCAGTCTTGGAGGATACCTGTGTCTCATCTTCTTTATTTCTGCTAGTCCATCCCCAATGTTAAGTATCAATTCAACAAATTCGTAGTCTTCTTTGTTCTTCGGGACAATCTGTTAATGCATTGAGACGCATGTTTTGTGTGAGCTTAAATTCTTCAAAGTGCTTCCATAAGTAGGAATGTTTTAAGGATACATTGATAATGTGAGATCTTTGCCCTTTAGGTATGACCAGCAGGATTTGTCTAAAATCACCCCCCATCACTACTGGCACCCCTCCAAATGGTCTTTCTGTGCTATTCTCATTTGTGAATCTTAGAATGTCTCTTAAGATCTTGTCCAGTGCCTCAAAGCAATATTTGTTAGTCATAGGTGCTTCATCCCATAGTATCAGTGAAGTTTTCTTTAGTAGATCTGCAAGAAATGATCCTTGCTTGATATCACACGTTGACTCATTAGTGATGTTTATTGGGATGTAAAATCTTGAATGTGCAATTCTTCCTCCTGGTAAAAGAAGAGCTAGTATTCCACTAGAGGCCACTGCAAGAACTATCTTCCCTTCACTTCGAAGTAATGTTGTAATTGTTTTCCAAAGAAATGTTTTTCCTGTGCTACCATATCCATCGACAAATATTAGTTTGCCAAGTTTGTTGTTGATAGAATGTACTATTGCATGAAAAGCATTTCTTTGATCTGGATTCAACTTTCCAAGCAATTCTGCGGTCTCGATTCTGAGAGAATCTCGATCATAGTTTAGCTCTTCAGTTATCAATCTATTTTGTAGACTTTGGATTGTGGTGCTATCTGGAAATTGCATTCCTTCACAGTCTTTTAATGATTTACCCCCTTTCCTTAGCAATTGCTCGATCTCTATAAGAGTGAGGTTCCTTATTTGTCGAGGGTCAAGTTGAAGTGTCTCAAAGTCCAAGATTCTCCTTTGGCGCCTTTGGATGTCTTCAGAGAGTAATTCCCAAGTAGATTCCCATAGTTTGGCCGGATTTGTGACCTCGCAAAATAGTAGGGTAGGATTGTGCAAAAAAGTTGACGCATTTTCTGTGCAGAAGCCCAATGTGATACTTCTTTAATGCAATCATCCCACTCTTTTGTCATCATCTAGTAACCCAAGGGCATAGCACGCTGATTCGTAAGTTGGATGCATAACACCATTCACTGTCCTGATGTCTTCAAATGATTTACATCCTTTTACATTATTTAGAAGTATTCTCAAGTAGTACTTCTCACCATACTTCTCAAATAGTTTTTTTTCCTCCCCCTCTTGGTCTCCACTCTTTCTCCTTTCAGTGCTAGGTCCACTTGGTTGGGAATTCTGTATATTGTTAGAGCACGTGCATGCTCGTGCAACCGATTAGTTGTCATCCACTCAGTGAATATTGTTTTTTTTATGCCAGGCCGAGATATGATCTTCCTAATATCTGTTGAGGTGGGAAACATGACCATTTGTTCATTTTCAAAGTGGAAGTATAATCTTTGTACAGATGGCTCTCGATGTTGAAGCTCAAACCCTCATATACGCTAGGATGCCTCGCTTGCAGATAGGTATCGTGCATCAAGGTACGTTCATATCTCATCATTCTCATTTGTACTTTCCAAAGTTGCAGCTGCCTTGTCATCATCGGATGTATTTGAATAGGTACTTTATAGATCTTGATTTATTGCACCACTCAACGTTGATATGTGCTTGATATTTGACTATCACGTTCCTATTGTATGGCACAACATACCGATTATCTAGTTTCACACCATTTTTTCTCTGATTCTCCCATCATCTCTTCTTTTATATCACTACTACAAAGATAGAGCATCACAACCGCCTATTAGAAGCGGTTTGGTGCGAACCCGTTATGATGTTCGCACTGTAGCGGTTCAGTAAACAGCGGTCAGGAGAGGGCTTCGAAGCGGTTTGAGACACGAACCGCTCGAATGTTGAGTTCTAAGCGGTTCTTGTCTCAAACCGCTTCGATTTTAAAGCGGTTTGAGACAAGAACCGCTTCTAGAACTCAACATTCAAGCGGTTCGTGTTTCAAACCGCTTCGAAGCCTCCCAACAGCTCATTTAAACCCTTCTTCCTCCCGAGCCAGTGATACGACCGAGACAGAGAAGGGCTGGCCCACATGTTTCTTGGGAGGTGCTGTCCAAATTTTAATTTGGGGTGATTAACTTCAAATTCAGTGTTTCAAGGTTAGTAACATCATGTGAACATCCTTTTCACCTAGAGATTGCTATTTTTTCAATGGATGTGGAGAAATCTTGAACTTTTAAGCAAGATCACCATGATCAAAAATTAGTTTTGTATGCTTGTTTTTGTTGTTGTATGAAGATGTAGGGTAGAGATCTAGTTCAAAATATGACATTACACAAGGTAAAGGTGATTGGAAGCTTTAGATCTAGGTGGTTGTTAGATTTAGAATCTTAAATAATATCACAATATTGCAAGGAAGTAATTATTGGTGTATGAAATAAAATAGAAAAACATGTGTAGAAGGATAAAAAATAATTACAAAGGTAGGAAGGATACAAAATAATTAGAAAGGTAGGTCTTTAATTGGATAACGGTGTAGGTGGAGGTTTTTTGTTGGGTTTAAGTGGTACGTGAGCTTTAGATTTTAAATGTATCTATAAGTTACGTTATAATTTTTGTATCTAAATTTGTTATAATTTTTAATGAAATTATAACATGGTGTAGATGAATCGGCAATGGATGTACAATGCGACCGTCGCTCGGAGAGTTCATTAATGGCGTCAGAGCTTTTCTCGATCTTGGTAGTTGCATTTTTGCCTCGAGCGACTTCATATGTTGTCCGTGTGTAGATTGCAAGAACGAGAAGGAGCACTCCCAGCGATGGCAAGTTATGAACCATTTGATCATGAGAGGTTTCATGCCAAACTATACTGTTGGACCAACCATGGCGAAGTTGAGGCGATTAGTGAGGAAGACGATGAAGAAGGCGAGGAAGAGGAAGATGGATTCAACAAGATCCGGACGACACGCATATCTTGTTCCGTGGAAGAAACACTTGGTGACGATGGTGATGATGAGCTAGACCAGATCTTTGCGTGGCGGAGAGGAGACTACGAGATGAAAGAGCAGTTCGAGAAGTTCGGCACATGTTAGAGGACCACAGAACTCCTTTGTACCCAAAGCGTAGGCGGGGCCACACAAAGTTGCGTACCTGCTGGAACTCATGCAATGGAAGGCTACAAATGGTGTGTCGGATAAGGGATTCAATGAGTTGTTACCACTCGTAAAGAAGTTGCTTCCTAAGATAACACTCTGCCGAATCTACATATGAAGCCAAGCAAGTCGTCATCCTTTGGGATTGGAAGTCTGAAGATACACGCATGTCCTAATGATTGTGTCTGTATCGTAATGAGTATGCCAATTTGGATGTGTGTCCGGTGTGCAAAGAGTCACGGTATAAGGTGAAGCGTGGCGATCCGGTGAAATAGATGGGGGCGTAAGAAGAAGAGACCTCCAGCTAAAGTGTTGTGGTATTTCCCTGTGATCCCCTGATTGAAACGTATGTTTGCTAACAAAGCGCATGCCCAGATGATGCGTTGGCACAAAGAAGAGCGTAAGGACGACGGGATGCTTAGACACCCGCAGATGGCTCACAGTGGAGGAAAGTTGACCGGACGTACCTAGACTTCGCAGATGAGGTGAGAAACATAAGGTTTGGGTTGAGTACTGATGAGATGAATCTTTTTGGAGAATTGAGCAGCAGCCATAGCACCTGGCCTGTTACACTATGTATCTATAACATTCCTCCATGGCTGTGCATGAAGCGAAAGTATATCATGATGTCGTTGTTGATCCAAGGCCCCAAGCAACACGGAAATGACATCGATGTCTATCTCTGAAACCATTGGTTGAAGATCTTGTGACGTTAATGACGATGGTGCAAGGGTATGGGATGAGTACAAAGGGAGTATTTCACCCTCGTGCATTGTTATTTGTAACAATCAACGGCCTTTGCTCTCGGTAACTCCGGCCCTAGCTTAACTCAAAAGGATATAGAGCACGCATCCGATTGCTTAGATGAAGCAGACGGCATGTACCTAAAAACTCTCGGAAGGTTGTGTACATGGGTCACCGTAGGTTTCTTTCTCTGAGTCACCGTTATGAAGAAAGGCAGAAATTTAATCGGCAACAGCTGACATTCGTGCAAGGCCTCGGCATCGTAGTGGGCCACGTGTTTTTGCTATGGTGAAGGATTTGAAAGTAGTATTTGGAAAGGGTCCTAGAAGCAAACATGTGCGAATGAGGATGGTCGAGCACCCATGTGGAAGAAGTCAATATTTTGGAACTTGCCTTATTGGGAAGTCATGGAGGTTAAATCACTCACTTGACTTCATGCACATCACGAAGAATGTCTGCTTGAACACCTAGGCTACATAGATATGTATGGAAAATCGAAGATACTGCTTTAAGCTCGGAAGGACCTTAAACTCTTGGGCCGAGGAACGACCTACATCCCGAAAAAAGAGGAAAGGACAACATTACCTATATCCTGCGAGCTACACTCTAAGCAAAGAAGAGAAAAAGCATGATAGAGTTCTGAGCAGAGGTGAAGGTCCTTCGAGATACTCCTCGAATGTAAAGAGACTCATAAACATGAAAGAGAATAAAATCGTACACATGAAATCCCATAGTGTCTTGTGTTAATGACACGCTTGCTTCCAATGGGTCGTGAGAGGCATCTTGCCCGAGTGGATGCGGGGACAATCACAAAGTCGTGTTCTTTTTTCAGCGGTTTCACGAGAAGGTCATCGACCCGGATAAACTAAGTAAGTCAGTAGGATGACATGGTACAAAGTTTGGTTAGTCTTGAGATGATCTTTCCTCCTGCATTCTTTGATATTATGGTTCATCTCCTTGTTCACCTTGTCAAAGAGATAGGTATTCTCGGACCGTGTATCTACACAACATGTTCCCTTCGAGAGGTACATGAGTGTGCTAAAGAAGTATGTCCGTAACCGTTCTCGTCCTGAAGGATGCATTGCCGAGGGTTATGGGATAGAGGAGGTGATTGAGTTTTGTGTGGATTACATTAATGATCTAAACCCGATCGGCGTCCTATATCACGCCATGAGGGAGGCTACGGGAAAAGGGACACTAGGGAGGAAAGCAATTGCATGCAATGATCTTCTTACATTTAAGCAAGCACATTTCACGGTTTTGAAACAATCAACCGTAGTGGCCCGTATGTCCTTGAGCACAAGAGTATTCTACGCGCGATTTCCGGGAGGTCTCGAGGATTGGATAACACTGAAGCACATGGATTCTTTTCGTAACAGGTTACAAAAGTACATCCTTTTGAAAGGTCGGACAATGAGCAGTTACTGCAGCAGCTCGGGACCATCTAGTGAAATCGTGACATTCAAGGTGTACGAGATAAATGGTTACACATTCTACACGGATCCCGGGATAACAAGAGCACCAACTGAATAGCGGTGTCCGTATAGACGCAAAGACAACAAAGGCAAGGTGGATACATATTATGGTTTCATAGAAGAGATATGGGAGCTTGACTATGGACCTTTGAAGGTCCCTCTATTTAAGTGCCAATGGGTCAAACTGACTTCAAGTGGCGTGAAGGTCGACAAATATGGTATGACAATCGTGGACCTTACGCAAGTCGGCTATAGGCGCGAACCGTTCGTCCTCGCGAACGATGTGAGACAGGTCTTCTATGTGATGGACATGTCAAGCAAACCTAAGAAGCAGAAGGACAAGCAGAAAGATTGTAGTACTAAGCCAAAGCGACATGTGGTTCTCGAAGGCAAACGAAGGATTGTTGGAGTTGAGGACGTCACAGACGAAGAAGAGTATAGTCAGTTCGACGAGATCCCTCCTTTCGCTGTGAATGTTGACATAAGCCTCCTCAATGACACAGATGTGGATACTCCTTTCATACGTCGCGATCATAATGAAGGAACACTTGTAAAGACAAAATGCGTTACTACTTAAGATGTACCACTCTTGTATGAACTATGTATATGTAACACGGGTCTTCTCTTGTATGAAGTGTTTATTTGGAATGAATGTAAAGTCGAAAATTGCGAATGAAACTAACGTGCTAAAAGCTTTTTTAAAATTGTGAAATGAAACCAAGTGCTAAAAGCCTTTTTAAAATTATGGAATGAAAGTAAAGTGCTAAAAGCCTTTTTTAAATTTTTAAATGGCTGAAGTGCTAAAAGCCTTTTTAAAATTATGGAATGAAAGTAAAGTGCTAAAAGCGGTTGGTACAAGAAAAAAGAATGGCAAGGGCGCGCGGGGTTGGGCGAGCCGCACACTCAAACGCCACGCGCTAGCCGAGGAGAAGAGATCTTATCGATCGATCTGGGCACTATATTCTTTTAATATAACCGTAGCACTTCTACAAGCGGTTGGTATTAATAGTCGCTTGTAGCTTTCTCTCTAAGCGGTTGGTAATACCAACCGCTTGTAATACTTTCTAGCGGTTGGTAATACCAACCGCTTGTAAGTTCTCACACTAGCGGTTGGATCTAAAACCGCTTGTAGAAATATTTACAAGCGGTTTGTAATACCAACCGCTTGTAAAAGCTCCTTCCTGGCGGTTGGTAAAAACCGCTTGTAGAAGTGAGTTCCTTTATAAGGTAAAGAGACCAAAATTTTCTAAGTCCCCGCTCTCGGTCCAGAAATTTTTCTAAGTCCCGCTCTCCAGACCTCTGTGTCGCGCCTTGCCTCCTCTGTGTCTCTCCGACCACTGCCCGCCATCGCCTCATCGAGACCCGCCGCCGTCCTCGTCGCGCCGTTGCCCTCCGCCCCAGCGCCACTCCATCCGGCGCCACTCCACCTCGCCGGCGCCTCCTCCGCCACCTCCCACGCCTCCTCGCCACCAAGCCGTCGCCACACCGCCGCTACCCGGAGGACCGAGGTACACACAGCAGCGTCGTCCTCCTCTCTAATTTGGCTGCCCACAAGGTGTTCGGTGAAATGCCCGTGGGTGTAAAACGAAGTTTTAATTAGTTTGCATATTTGTTTTGAGTCACTTGTGCTAGGAATGCCACGGACTATGTACATTGCGTTATTAGGTGATGTATATGTGAGGAGGAAGCACGTTAGACTCATGAAGATGTGGTGGGTCTAAAGCACAGACTTGAAGAGATGTGTGGCCAAGTCAAGGTCCTGTATTCGTGGAGATGTGACCGAGTAAAGGGGGCGCAGGCATCGTGGCTTGAAGAAGAAGATCAGTTAGCTCAACGTGATAATGGATGGAGACGTGGTCATGCATGCTAGCAATTGCATAGGTAGTTAAATGTAGAATATGAAGTTATATGATATGATGGTCCAACATCACCTCCACGCAATGCCTCGCCGGCAAAACAGAGCACGCCTCCTCCAACATCACCTCCACGCAATGCCTCGCTGGCAAAAACAGAGCACGCCTCCTCCACCACCCGCTCCATGCAGAAGCCCTACTCCGCCACCACCATCTCAAACAAAAACAAACCCCCCAGGAAAACCACGCCTCCACCATCTCCTCCAAGGAAGAAACTCTCTAGCAGAAAGGCTCCTCCACCTGCTCCCAAGAAGCCCTCCTCCAGTCAATCAATAAAGATAAAGGAACCTCCAAAGAGGGCATATGATATGACTAATGAGGAGAGTGATGTGGTCAGAAATCGAAGTGGTACACACACTTCACCAAAAAAGCGAGCCAAAGAAGGTAACAATTGATCCAAAAGCGCGCAACACTTCGCGACATGCCGTAAAAGCATTTGCTGTGTCGTCCAACTATGAGCAGACAATAATAAAGGCTACAGAAGAATAAGCGTGGTCGGTGGCGGACAAAGAAGAAGATAGACCAAGCTCGGGAGAACCTCGAGAGGTTTATGAAGGAGGCAGAATCGGTTCCACAGTTGCGGCTCTTGGATTAATAGATGATCTTCCAATGGCGAGGTCAAATGGAAATATCGGTTGGTAGGGAGTGATTGACCCTAAAGAGATAAAGGATCGCCAACCAAGATGCGGCAATTTCACGAATGGTACATGATAGAGTCCACTCAAGGAAGAACGATGTTCCCCTCCGTTTCAAAGAAGAAGATTTCTATCAGCGGGGACAACGACATATGGCTCGAATTCGAGGACTTCTACAATTTTACCATGCCGACTCCATCAACGTGTCTCTCATGAGTCTTTGGTGCTGTAAGTGTCAACCTCATACCTTTACCGTGTGCTTCCTCGTACAATAAAATTGCATCTCTTAAACTTATACCTTTTCTATGTAGAATGGAGATACAACGATGTAGAAAAGAGCATCTTCAACGTGGGCTTCATCGACCCGAGAGATTGTTAACTAGATGCGTCTTTGGATTGACCCATGGCCGAAAGGACATTGAAGATTACATTCTCGATGCATTCTTGGGACAGCACTACAAACCGTACATACTTCTACCCTTCAACTTCGCGTACGTATATATACAACCTCTCGTTCTTATATTTTTCAAGGCATTGATAATACTACTAGCTAGAGTTACATATATGTTGCAATACATGAATAGGTTTCACTGGATCCTTCTTGTCATCAAGCTTGATAGCAGCCAGATCATTGTTCAAGACTCAAAAAGGACTCCGGTGGAAAACTATCAATATATCATTGACACCTTAAACAAGTATATAGCACATATATATACGATAGTTTTCCTTATTATATATATTGAAATACCTTGCTAATTCCAACTCTGATAATTACTATTAGTACTAACGCATCACACAGGCATTACAAAGTTTGAAAGAAGCACCAAGGAGATTTCGAGAACGAATTTGATGTACAAATAAGCACTCGAGTACGTATTAAAGAATATTAATATGTCATAACAGTTTTTCATCCCAATAATAATTGTATTTTTTTCAAATTTCATCGTAGGTTCTACAACAGACGGAAGGAAACAACTTATGTGGCTATTATGTGTGCCACTATATGCAATGTATTACCCACGGCGATCTACCGACAACCAACACCGAGGTAGTGTACTATTGAACATGTCAATTTCTTAGTACTTACACTTTGATTACATGTCCAGAGATTTATTTACTTCCCGCTTTGTCAGCCCAACATCGATGTGCAAGGCGTGATCCCGCGGCACCGGGTTGTAGCAATCCAAGAACAACTCATCGGCTTTATTGTCGGCAGATTGTATCCACCAAAGGCGAGTTCCACACAAATGGTCCAGCTTGTCTGATATAAGGACGGTGAATTGACATCATCATCGACCAAGGCCGCACTGAGAGCGGCCGCGCAAGAAATGAGCTCAAGATTCCCTTTTATTCTTTGAAACTTGTAAAAAGTGGCTTATTATTTCATGTGTTCATCAACTTGTTCATTTTTAGTCTATTAAGTTCATATTTTCCTGTAATTATTTGAATGAGTACGCATGAATAATATATATTTAATTATTATGTCAAAAGAACTCCTGAGATCTATTTATTTTCATTATCAAAATCTATATCAAAAACCCTCCAGAAAAACATATTCTATATTAAATATAATCAAAAGCGCTTTGTCTTTGTCGGCCTCTTCAAGCGGTTGGTAACTACAACCGCTTGTGGAGAGCCTCTCCAAGCGGTTCTTAATACCAACAGCGTTTGGAGAGCCTCTCCACAAGCGGTTGGTAACACCAACCGCTTGTGAAAGTGTCCAACGAGGCGGTTGAGGAACCGCTTGTGATACCCGACGGGTATCACTCATGATTACCTAAGCGGTTCTAAAACCGCTTCAAAGCGGTTTCGAACCGCTTGTGCATGCCCGTTCCACTGTAGTGTATATCGGATATCCTTCATCATCGATGGTTGTCTCACGGCAGACCATCTTGGGAAAATGTTTTGAGCACTTCCCGTTGATCATGCATGGTGCTTTTGCATTTGCTTCTCCACATGGTCCATGCATCATGAAGTTCTGAACAGCCATGTAACCTTCTGGATCGTCATCATTGTCTGGGATCTCTGCCGATATAATTCAATCAATATCGGCAGGGCTAGGGTCCTTGTCATCTGGATCTAGAAAGACCAGTATGTGTGAATGAGGAAGACCACTTTTCTTAAACTTAGTGGTGTAGACAACTGCAGGTAAGTGTTTGTAATACCACAAATTTCTTTATTTTCTTAATCCAAGGATTTTCTTGTCACCTAACCTCATCTATCCTTCCTTTGTGTGGCTATCATTTCTCCTTGCTAGATATTTTCTTTCTTCAGCGCGCCTGCTGACTCCTTCCCGATTCCTCTCTGGCCGACTCATCCAGAGGGGCTGTGCGCCTCTCCTTTCCCCTGCGGTCGCCTGCGCCCTGCTCCCTGCGTCGAGCCGGTCACCAACTCCCCTCGCCACCTCGCGCCAGGCGCCGTCCCTGGATCCTCGTCACCGGCGCCCCCGGTTGCCTCCCGTGCCTCACTGCGCCTCCTCGTGTCTGGCGCCGCCCCGAGCTTCAGCGGCCCGCGCCCTGAGCTCGCCTCGGCCTTGGCCTGGCGCTTCCTCCCCCCCGCGCCTCCGCCGCCTCACAGCCCTCGCCGCCGATCGCCGACACATGCTCATGCCGCGCCTCCCAGTGCCTCCCGGCCGCGCCCGCCAGCGCCCGGCTCCCCATGCTCGGCCAGGCGCCCTCCTCTCCACCAGTGTGCGCCTCGGCTCGGCTCGTGGTGCCACTCCTCCCTTGGCCTTCTTCCCCAACCAAGAAGAAAAAGGTATAAAATTTTGGGGTTTATTTGCTTGCATGCTAGGTGCTTGATGAAATGCCTAGAAGGTTTAGGTTATGGTATTGCGGTGAGTTAAGTGCGCAAGGTTGAGGGATGGGTTTGGAAATGCGAGAATCGATGCATTTCTTAATTTATGTCGAACTAGAATTTTAACAATTGATGAACTGATGGCCAGGCATGTTAGCTTCTCTCCATCTCCATGACTGGGTGGTTGATGCAGGGATGTATAACTCATGTTTCATTACCTTTTCCCGATGAATCAACATAATTCTAAATGTGATATATATGCCATTTGAACATATCATCCTTTCTAGATGCCATTTGTAGATTAAATAGCACTTCTGTAGAATGATGCTTTGTGGTATTAAATATTTGCTCTAATGAGATCAGGTTCAATTCATAGGCTTTTCTTGCGAGCTAAAAATATTGTTACAAGTAGCTATCATTCCATGCCATTTGTATTCTCCACTTACCATGATGACAATGCCACATTCCCATTACTTTAGTTTGACATGTGCTATACACATAGTTCTCATTTGTTTAGTTCAATTAAGCTTCTCATGGTCAAGACTCAAGAGTATTAAATCTCATACATAAGTTGTATACTTTGTCTATCCAATATACTTCTGTAAGATCAAAACATTTCACTACCCTTTCTCCTACTTCCAAGGTCCCTATTTATTTGATAGCATGAACCAAGAAACTTAGCCCTATGAAGTTTACCTATTTATATGTCCTGAAAGAAGTATATCGTATTCGATGGAGTAAAGTGGCAAAACTCTAGGAAGAGTGGGTGGAGAACGCAGATCGCTAGGTTGCTGGTTTCCTAGAGAAATTTGAGGAAGGTTGCCATTCAATGGTTAATCATGAAATGTATAAAGTCCCATATCGAGTAGTGTGTTATTATACTCTTATTTAACCTTGTTTCTTTAATTTTCGATAAGTTTTTGAATGTGACAATCGTGCCTTGCCCTATCTTGGTTTGCTGTTCTCTAGGGTTGGTGGATTCTAGCGCTACTATGGGCCGTCAGTTTATCGCCGAGGTTAAAGGCAAGTGCATCCCTTAGAGCGTTATTAGAGTGTTAAATGCTTTGCTTGCGATAAGAGTATGAAAATTCTAATGATTTGGTTATGTTTAATAGCATATCTAGAAGTTGTTCTTAGTATGATGATGAGGATGGATGAATGTTAGCAATTGGAAAGTAAGTTATTTAATTTCAATTATTTCAATGCATTATGAATTGTATAAATAAGTATGGTTATGTTGATGGGAATGTTTGAGTGATTAAATGATAATGTGCGTGTTTATATTCGTGTTTGTGTCGTGCTTATGAACATGTCACTTGCATTTGCGCATTCATTACAGAAGAGGCGACCCATGTTGATGTGGGCCTCTGTACTCACACGTAGTGAGTACAAAAGTCCAACCACGTAGTCCCATCTACGGATGGGAGCGAGTCAGTAAGAGTAGGCCCCGCCACGGGATGGTTGGGAATGAGAGGGTGCACGCCGACGGGTGTGCACTCACCTATACCGGTATAGGCTAAAAGGTTGCATTGTGAGCATGAAAGCATAAGCGCATTCCATTGCATTGTGTGTTGCAACTGATAAATGTGATTGATGAGACTGGAAAGAACAGAAATGATTATTGAGGCATGGTTAAGATTTAGTTATATTCTCGAGTTGGTTGCGGAAAGTAGAGTTAGTTATTGTTTCTTTTACTGGTTGTTTTCCATTTAGTAATGGCTATACTAAATTCTAGAGTAAAAGTAATTCAGTTGAATTCATTACTTTTTTATTATTATTGCACTTTGCTGAGTCTTGGACTCACGCTTGTTTGCTTCCTGTATTAGGTACCTTGAAGCTGACTCGCCGGGATGGGAGTAGAGCACGTGTACAACTTCGGTCACCAACAACACAGTTAATTGTTTCGTTAAAAAACGGTTGTAACAAATGCGATTGCATTGTGTTGATCAGCGTTGCGTAGTTGGTTAATTGCCGATTGAAAATATGATTGATTATCTAAGAACCTGTTAGAATGATATCATATAACTGCTATTGCTCTTTTGTCTGCTGAGTGGATGTCCTCTGTTCTAGAGAGGTCATGCCGAAATTTCGTAAATTTCGGGGACTTAGTTTTTAAACCGGTTTAAGAGTTTAGAGATTAAATTCAGTTTCAGTCTTTTCGTAGAGGTGTCGTTCGTTATTTAGGGGTTTTGGTAGCATTCGCGGTGCGTTTGGCGCCGGGGTATTACAGTGTTATGAACTTACAAGGAGTGATGGTGTTCTCATATAGTTTCTTAATGGTATAAAAAGTTCAAAGTATTTTAACCAACTATTTATACTATTCTACTCTTATTGAAAGGATGATAATATGTAATATATTAGTGATGAAAACCTATAGTAGAGAACCAAGAAATAAGTTTAATCAAATAAACATACCTGCAATTGTTCTTCCAAAACACATTTTCTTCTTTATGTCTTCCATTAGTTCATTCAGTTTTATATGGAATACTCTGTTGACAATGTCTGGACGTTCTTCAGGTTTCTGGCCAGGTATGTTGTCCAACATGTATTGTATTTTAGTCCATTTTGGGTTGCATGTGAAAGTGATAAACAGATCTAGATATCCAGCCCAACGGCATATTGCCATAGCATCTTGATAGTACTGCTGTTTGTTTCTAAGACTCCCTGTATATGATGAGGGCAATATTATTCTTTTACCCACTTGATCAGCTCTTGTATCTCCATTTTCAATTGCATCTTGCAGCCCACTATATAGCTCTGTTCTTAGGGTGCCTTGGTTCATTCTATACCAGTTAAGCCTCCATTGCTCAATGCATGTTGCTGCATCCACTATGACTGGAGGAACAATTTGCCACTTGTTAGCAATACCGTTGATTGGTTTAAGCGCCGTTGAATGCGATATGCATAATATTCCAACATAGTGACATAATTTCTCTTGCCTTCACGACCCAATTTTTTTTTCATATTCTATTTCAGATCTGAATCCGTCTTCTCCATATGGGAAGAGCAATGGATATTGCATAGACATGAAGCTTGGATGTAGTTCAGAAATTCTCTAGAGTTGTTTATCCTTGTCTTCAACTATTATATCACGTCCAATATCCTCTCCATTATTTTCTCCCACTATGAGTGCTGCAACTTCTGATGCAGTTGGTAGGTTGTATTGTCTTCCATCCCTGGATCTTGTACTAATTAGTCACATTCTAACATTTTGAACATTTGATCCTCTGAATCTGTCCCTTGCCATGCAAAACAATTCAACCAAAACATTGTTCTCATCAAGCATCTTCAATAATCCGTTTACAATGTTTTGGTCTAGCTCTAGGTTGTTTTCCCTTTAGGTTGATACCTTTATTCAGTTTTGGACCTCATTTTCAGTGTCATAAATGTACAATTGGGCATACTTTGGGTTATCACCATCTTTAGGAAGCAATGTGCTGATTTGATGATAGTTTTGGCTGTTCAAGCGGAAAACATAAGGTCCGCTGCCTTGTTTATTTATCTCATAATCAATATTACCTCGCATTGAAGTGAATGCAAACATTGAATTGTAGGATCTAATATTTTTTTCTACAATTTGATGATTCTCCTCTTTCATCATATCTAAGTAGTTGTTCAAGATATGGTGGAGGTTGCTTCAATGGTGGCAATTTCACCTTCCCTTCCTTGCAGCACAGTCCAAATGTCGCTCTTGATTTTTTGCTATTATGCTTGTTTCTTTCCTCATTCCACATTATAGCTTCACAAAATGGGCATATCCAGGTTGGTCTTCCAAAGTTTGAGACCTGACTTGTAGGTTTTTGAAATTTCCCACTTTTCTTCATGTCTTGTAACTTTCTTCTATTTTGTCGACATGATTTGCTTATTTTTCTTCTTGCAGCTAAATCAGATCGTGTTGATTGGTTGTTGGAGTTGGGTTCATCCACAGTCTATGATTTATCTACTGAATTTGATGCAAAGCCGGTATTATTATTTTGTTCATTAGCCAGCAAACTTGTGTGTATGTTACTTTGATTCTCAAGCAGCAGTTGTTTCCTCTTCAGTGGATTTTTGATTTGGTGAGCCACTGACATCATGTAATAGTTCTTTATGTTGTTAGTTGTTATTTGCGTTAGTAATTAATACTGTTTTTGAACAAAAAGTATATCATTCAATTAAAATTAGTAATTAATACTATTTTCTGAACAAAAAGTATATCATTGTGAGGACCCTCCCCCTTAACCCCCATTATCCATGCACATTAAGACATAAGCATTGCATTAGCATTAGGATTAAGTATTAATTATGCATTAGGAAGTGATCATCAAAACCTAAGCATCATTAGTCATAAGCATTAACAAGTAGCGCATGCATGTAAGGATTCACACCTGGATGTATTGCGAAGCAACAGTATGGGAGAGAGAAGGAAGTTTTGAGTGGTAAGTTGGTAAAAATGAAAAGCTGCAGCAGTAAAAAGTGAATCACCCAACAGCCAACACCCGAGAGATTCACTCCCCCTCACCAAAGCTCTGCCTTCAATGCAAACGTGAGAGCAGTGAGTTCAGGCCAAAAAGCCCCAGGAGAAGGAAGCCAAGTGCATCCCCTTTTTCCACAACCAGTAGCAAAGATTCATCATCCCTTACCGCATTTCTCAACCAAAGCCCAACCTCATTCCTCACCTCACCCAACTGAGAGCCATCAAAGAACCAGCCGGCCAAGGAGGAAGGAGCCAGGAGCAGCCGACCAAGGAGTAGCAAGTACCAGCCGAGTGGAACAAGAGGAGGAGCCGGGGAGCCAGGAGGAGAAGGCTGATCCAAAAATCTGCCCCTCTACTTCCTCTACTTCAACCCAAGCTCCTTCAAGTCAAGAAACCAAGTACATCGTAGGACCTCCAGTAAGTGCATTGCTGCCATTAGAGGAGGAAATCAAAAGAAGTAGCAGTAGAGCAAAAGAAAAGTATAGTCTCAGAATGTAGACTCATCCTTAACTGGGGTCTCAAAAGATTTGAACTCCGGTAGCTCGCAAGAAGCGTCCTAGCAAGCTAGCATCGTCATCCTCACCACCCAACCTAGAGCTCAAACCCATTTTCATCATAGACCTTTACTTGAATCTTACCTCAAAACCACATGAACCAGCAGATCCAAACCCTAATAACCACAAAAAAATCAAAAGAGAAATAAAACCCCAATTTCTGTTTGAGCTAAGGTTAGCTCAAGAGCATATAAGATGCTTTGGCATGGGTAACCAAGTGGGGGAAAGAGTAGAGAGTAGAAGAGAGGAGGGGAGGAGCTTATCCAGTAGGCGCGTAGCAGTTGGCGCTAGGAGAGGGAGGAGTAGCCTCCATGCGCTAGGAAAGAAGAGAGGAGGAGAGCTCTGTCGTCAGGAAGAAGAGAGGGGAGAAGTAGCCGAGTGGTTTCGAGCGCCAAGAGAGGAGCCAAAGAAATAAGCCAAGAAGTAGTAGCACTCGGCACCAAGTAGCCAACCAAATGAACCACCAAGTGACTAGTAGTGCTCAGATTAGTAGTAGTAGCAACATTCAAATAGCCAAGCAAGCGGGACTAGCAAATGAGTGGTCCATGGTGAGCCAATAAAGGGAACCAAGATTATGTTCAAGACTAAATAGCACTCGACAACTAATATCGATCCAAAGGACTAATTGGCCAAGTGAAGCAAGAAACAATATAGTCTCCGAAACTTCATCAAATGCATAGCAATGGAATCACCAAAAGAAATGGAAAATGGAATGCATACTGCATGCATGCATCATTAACATGAGTATTTGCATTAGACATAAAAAAGAATATATAAATAGAGAGTAGAGCATGCATATAAATAAACAGATATCAAAATTTGCAAAGATAGTAAAACTGCTAGTTGAGAATATTGGGATTGCTACTCATGTGTAATAAATTGCGAGAGATTAATATAGCTAAATTTTCGACTCGAAACGAACCCGTCATTGGACTGAATTTAATTTCGAGCGAGGCCGAACCTCCAAATTCTATTCCAGGCAAGCGCATTCTATTGATCATATTTCTGTAAATGTTTTACTGCTTTCTGATTTAAATTCCATCACTGAATTAAAATGTATATTTTAGAATAAAAAGTATAAATGGAAGGGTGTGAGTTGTAAGAATAGATAATTGGTAGAGATTGGGAATGAATTGGTGAAATGGGTTGATGGGAATGAGTTGGATTAATGAAGGGGATGATAATATGATGTCAGTATAATGTTTGGTTCATCCAACGAACGGAGCCATGAGTGTGTGTTAATATGGATGGGTAGAGGACGCCGATGAGAAGGAGGTCGCCGGTGGGGTCCTCTACAATAGGCTAGCATATAAGATAATAACAATCTAATATTGAGTAATGGGTCAGAATTGGTGCCAACCACGATTAATGTGAAATCGGCGTAAAAGGTTGTTCTAGGATGGTATTAGTTACTCCATAATGGGTAAGATTGTATGTCGTGCTGGGAAATGCCGGTATGACCCAGGGGGACAGATTGAGAAATGTGGTTTGGGGCGGTATATTTGAAGCCCGGTGGGTACTGCTGGCTGGTTGGTCAGAGTACAAACTGTACCGGAGGTGGGCTATCCCAGAGTGGGTGAGGTATATACTCAGTGCAGGGTGGAGAACTAATACCGGAATAGAATAAACGTTCTGGGGCATCTCTTGTGGGTGTCATTGTGGGTAAAGTGGCACAAACCTGTGTAGGGTAAAATCTTGAATTCAAGCCAGTCTTCAGGATTGGAGACTATAGAAGTCATGCTCACTATTAGTAGAGTCTTTTATAAATATAAAACTTGTAAACCTTTAAACTAAAGTTTATTTCTCTAAAAGGGATAATTTGGGATGAGAATGGATACAGAGGGATTGGATAGGAAGATTGGGGTATATTGTAAAGGCATCTATTGCATTCATTATTATTATTGCTTGCTGAGTACCTAGTACTCACCCTTGCTTAACTCCCCCCTTGCTTAGAAGGTGAGTCCTATGGACAATCCTACGAGGCCAGGGTGGAGGTTTGTGTACAGGAGCAGATTTTCAGGAGCTAAGGGGTTATAAGATTTATTACGGCTGTATTAGAACCCATGTAAGCTAAGGTATGAAGATAACCTGCGTGGCTAATAGAGTGAATTAAAGCTTCCATTTATGTCCGTCTCTAATTATTGTTCTGCTGCAATACTTTGTATACAATGTAGTAACTAATAAAGTATCGGAATGTCCGATGTTTTGCTAGTTACTATGCTGAGGTCCGTATAATTAACTCTAGATGACAGTGTTACCGGGGGTTAATTGTGCGGGTCGCCACAATCATTCAATTAAAAAGAGTAACTTTTTGTATCTTCATTAATTTCTTGTAGATGCTGCTCTACGCAGTGGTCATTTGATATAATCTGATAGGAGTGTTTTAAATTTCCATTCTAAATTGAAGAATGAGAAATGGAGCAGAAGTATAATACATGAACCTTTTTGTTTGGTTGGTTAGGTGTGGTTTTAGTGGATTTATCAATCTATGGTTTGCAATATTTTGATTTTGGATTAGCTATGTACTAATACTAATGTACAATTATGAAAAATATTTGATTGTTAATACTTATAAGATGAAGGTAGTACCTTTCACTGTTATGTTCTAGACTGTTGTATTGGCTGTGAGTTTTACTGCAACCTGCCAATTGGTTTGCCAAGTGTTGAATAACCTCATATGTTTATTATTTCTTTTTGCATGAAGCAATTGTTTTCTCTTCAATCGAGCTTTTCTGCATTCACACTTTTGTCTATCATCTTCCAAGTTTCTGAAATACATTTTTGAAGTAGTAGTTAGTCACATTGGAAATGGTATTGTTTGTGATAGATTGTTTGAAAATGTTGAGCAGTAATAATTTTAGTAATTGTCCTTTAGGACTCCAAAAATATGTTACCTTCTATTTTGTTGATCTAACTCTTCTAGTTCTATTCCCACGTGCAGATCATTATTGTGTATGGCGTCCGAGAACACCAATGGCGATTTTCTGTATTTTTTACATCTTTTTCAAATAGCAATATTTTCTACTTTGATCGAGCTTCTGTACATCTGTTTAATTTGGATTGCAAGTCATGTAATTAATTTTCCAAGAATTACATTAGCATTTAACTAACATGAGAAACAAAACTGATGCTAAATGTTGTGCAACGTGAGTACCTTTCTGTGGTTTGATTTATCTCATTGAGATGTGGGATGTTTTGATCCATTAGAATCTGATGGAAAATTAGTTTAAACTTAATCATAGAAAGAATATTAGAATTGAACATATGGAAATGCAATTTTAATACCTTTGTATATCTGCCAACTTCAATCGTGACGTCTAGATTTGTTCTGCACAATCTGTCTCTGTATTCAATCTCTTTTTTGGTTTGTGGACTTGTGATGTGTATGTAAAAAGAATTGCATGGGACACTGTTATATAATATGATGTATCTGTATTTGACTCGTCCAACACGTTCATCTCCAAATAGAAATATCAATATTAGTATTCTTTTAGAATACTTGTACCAATTCGGAGAGGTCTCGAACTCGTGTGAGGAGGGTTGTTAAACTATTTTTCTAGGAAACATACTCTTTTTATAAGTGACGTGTAAGATCCGGAAGTGTTTGGGTTTCAAAAAGAAAAAAAACGGAAGTCTTTGAATACAGTGACATCATTCACCAGTGAGTTGATGTTTATTTAATATAGTATACATGTTGTCAATCTGCTAGTATTATCACTTTTCTATCCCTTTCTTCTGGCTTTTGATATAACCAAGATGGTGCTAGACCCTCACCTACTTTTCTACTCCTGATCCAAATCCTTTCCAGAGTGGTCTCTAAAAAATCATCTTGAAATAGTGGTGGTTAAAGACAATTGATTTGCAGTCCAGAAACCCCAAAATTCCTTCGTTACTGTGATGCTTGCAATGGCCGAATCTTGAATCTGGTGGTGGCTGCAGCAGTGCTACCTATGAAGGCAACGGCCATGGTGTCCATGGGGAGGTGCTCAGCATGTTCAATCACCAGGTGCGGGATGAGAGGAAGAGCATGTGCAAGCATCCGTCTCCAGGTGAGACATGTTATTTAGTTGATCTTGGAGCTAAGTTGCTTTCGTCACTGGAATAGCTTCCAAGATCTGTTACATGAAGTTTTTTTCTTGTTAGATTAACCTAGCTGCCAGGAGATTGATGTGATTTACTGCCGATTTCAGTCCTTTCTTCACTAATTGCTTCCCAGATCTGTTACATGCAGGTTTTTTTTTGTTAGATTAGCCTGTTTGCTTGGAGATTGATGTGATTCAGTGCTTCACATTGGTCTTTGGATCTGGTAAAAGTTGTGTGTTTTGGAGCCTTGGTTTGTTTCAATTCCAGTGTAGATTCATATGGCATTGTGGTATCCAATTTTTTTTCCTCTAACTCCTTCGAAGATCAGTCGCTTGTGGCTCTATGCTTCACGTGTCATGACTGTATTTTTTTTTTTTACGTGTCATGACTGTATAGTTGAGTTAAAAGTGTGAGATTCTTTAGATATTATCCAATTGAATGGATGGAGGGATAATGACGAATTTTTTTTTTGCTTTGTCAATATTCTTAGAGTTTTCAACAAAAAATTGGTGTTTCTTTTAGGAGGATTTGCATCATGCAAGGATTTAGGCTACTTCCAGATATTTATAGTATGCTTATCAGACTTATGTGTCACATTATATGACTACAACATACATACATCGTAGAAGAGGTAGAAGAGGAGTCAACATGGTTGTTGAACTTCAGCCAAGTATAGTAAGGATATGGAGAAGTGGATGGGTACATGTGCGCCCAATCATGTATCCAATTATAGAAACAAAATATTAGCTGGTTATTCAATACTATGTAGATATACAAATATAATTACTTGCCAATGGAAACATGTAATTAACTTACATCCGAAATTTAGTATAAATATGTAGAATAAGAGGTCTTGTCTACTTGATGATGACTCTACACTTCACTATTGTTAAACTAATCAACTTTATATATTTTCAACTTAATTTACGTTTTCTTCCTCTCTGAGATCTTCTTGTTTGTTCAACCTTGGCATTCTCAGCTGATTCTTCATCTTGAAGATGTGCAACACACTTTTTTCTCTTTTGTATTTTGCTATTTTGGCATTGCCCTTTGGATTCTTGTTCATCATCTTCCAAGACACATTTCCGCCTTCTTTGCATTCTCCTAGTCTTCAATCTTCCTTCATGTTCTTCAGAGTCATCATCATCCTGTAGAGGTACTTCAACTTCAAGCGGTTCTTGTTTTATGAAAACATCATTTGGATTTTTTTCAAGGCACTCTAGAAAATAATAAGTGGTACATGTTAGAAAATTTAATGACATGATTAATTTATATGCTACATAGGAAAGGTAGAAAATTACCTCTCCATCATCTTCACAAAATACATCTCCATCTTTTTTAGTGCTAATAGATGAATCCTTTATGTCATCCATAAGTGAAACACGTTTCTTTCTTGTTTGTTTTCTTCTACTCCCATCTTTCATTACATCCTCTTCATTGTCATCACTAAGTTGCACGGTCACATTAGTTTCCTGTGGCACTTGCCTTACCATAGCTTCTTGTGGAATTTTATTAAAAATGTTCTACAATAACATTACATATTAATCATGTTAGTGTTAAATGATTAATATATATGCTACATAAGAAAGTTAGAAAAATACCTCTCCATCATCTTCAGAAAATACACCTTCATCGTTTTGAGTGCTGATTGCTGAATCCTTTATATCACTAAGAAGTGAAACACATTTTTCCTTGTTTGTTTTCTTCTACTCTTGTGTTTCATTAGATCCTCATCATTGTCATCACTAAGTTCCACAGTCACATTAGTTTCCTGTGGTTCTTGCTTTACCATAGCTTGTTGTTGAATTTTATCGAAAATGTTCTACAGTAACATTAAATATTAATAATGTTAGTGTTATAGTTTATCGATCCACAAAATTTATCAAAAGTTTGTTGTTAAATATATAATAATAATGAGCAGAAGATAAATGAACTGGGAAAAAGGTACTTCTTTTTCTTTTCTAATCTTGATTGCTGAATTGTTTTTGTCAACCGGAAGAAATATTCCAGAAACAGTGTAGTCCGGCTTGCACATTTTCATATTGTAATCAGTCAATCTAAATTGAAAAGTGAATGTCTGTCCACAAATATTTTGGATTGATCTTGGAATCTCCTTAGTTTCATGATTTACTGATTCAACCATGAAATTCGCTGATTCATTTATTAGCTTTTGAGCTTCCTTTTCAAAAAGTACACAAGTGGCAGCCGCAGTTGAATCACCTATTTCAAGCTTGATTTTGTATCTACAAATTATGTACAATTTTTGTTTTTCACATAACTTCCTCTTAAATACTTTGGAATAAATAGATAACATTCGAAGAACTATTTACCGTGGTGTAGGTTTGGCTTTTTGTCACATTTGCCACAGTAATAGTGATCCCCATCCTTTTCAAGTTGCTTCTTGCAATTGTCATTGTTACATGAGATGTAATACCAACCGTATTTTTTTTTCGAACGAGCAGCAAGAGAATTGCTGCAAATTGCATTAAGAGAAAAAGAAAGATGTTGGGTCCTGTTTTTTATGGAAAAAACCGGACCCGTGAAAAAACCTCACAGACACCCACTAAGAAAACAATCTCTAGGGACCACTGAAGCTAAGCGAAACTCAAAAATAAAAGAACATGAAACAATAAGGATCGACCATAAGGATTCACATTAGACCCACCCTAGCTCAGACAAAGAATACGAAACAATCCTCACTATAGAAAGAAAAACCGAACCCCTCTCCCCCCTGGCATTACTACGTAGGGTTCGTTGACGAGGCAAAAGCATGGGTGATAACGGCATCCTTGATTACTGTGGCCACCGCTCCATGAGCTTTGTCCCCCAAAAATCGTTGATTTCTTTCTAACCATAGATTCCACCAGAAGTAAATGAGGAGGCCGTCGAACTGATGCCGACGTTCTTTGTCCACTTGGGTTCGAAGCCTTCGCCACCACTTGTATACTGAGCCATGATGACTCAGATTTCGGCACTGCTCCAGCCTCCCCCAATTTAGCAGGAGGACCCAAACTTGTCTAGCGAAAGGGCAATCTTTATCGAGGTGGCTTATTGTTTCCTGTGACGCATTGCAAAGGCTACATGTTTGGTTGCAAGGCCAACCCTTCTTGAGCATATTATCTGCTGTTAGAATCTTATTATGGAGCAGAGTCCATGCAAAGAATCGACATTTGGGTTCAGCCGCCTTCCAAATCGGGCAGATCTTCATCTTGGAGTAAACAGTGTGAAATTGAGCTAGGTAGGCGCTTTTTGTAGTGTATTGCCTGTCGTCCGTCCAACGCCAGGTTATCTGATCCTCGCTTTCTTCATCTCTATTAACACGATGTATTGCTTCAAAAAGTGCTACGAACTCCCTGATTTCTTGTTTTGAGTTCACTGGAGTGCAAAAACGGATCCAGTAATTGTTTGTCAAGGCACGGTGCACGAAGATGTTCTTTCTTCTTGCCCTTTGGAATAAAGTCGGCGCAATGTTTTTTGGTGCTTGTCCTTCTATCCAACTTAATCTCCAGAAATCTGCCAGTTTACCATTTCCCACCGTGACCACCGTTGAGGCATTGAAAAGGTTAATGTCCTTTTTATCACATGGTAGGTCAAACCCCGTCCAGGCCCTTTCATTGTTTTTCCACCTAAACCAGAGCCACCGGAGTCGTAGCGCTCTGGCGAAGCGCTCCAGGTCCTTGATACCGAGCCCTCCTTTGTTTTTCGGCAGACAGGTGATAGGCCATTTGACCAAGCAGTGTCCCCCGCTACACTGTCCTGGTTCTTTTCCTCTCCAGAGGAAGCTTCATCTCAGTTTGTCGATGCTTCGAATGAGCCATCTTTGCGCTGGAAAAACCGTCAAATGGTATATTGGTTGCGCTGTTAATACTGACTTGACCAGCGTCTCCCTTCCAGCCGAGGACAACATCTTGCCTTTCCACCCTGCAAGCCTACTACTTATTTTATCTATCAACGGCTGGAATTCAATACTTCTTAATTGCCTAAAGTGTAATGGAAGACCGAGGTACTTTCCTGGGAAGGTTGAAAGCTTTCCAGGGAATACCTCCAACAGCTCTTGCACTAGGTCTTCGTGACACCTGATCGGGTAAATTTCTGTTTTGGAAATGTTGATTTTTAGGCCCGAGCATCTTCCAAAAGTATCCAATATTTGGTTAAGGGCAGACAGCTCTTCAACGTCTACATTTAAAAATATTCTGCGTGCGTGTAAAGGAGCACCTTATTTTAGCCGCCGCCGCCTCAGCGTGTTTTGTAAGGGGTCAATCGCCAGGATGAAAAGAAGGGGGGATAAAGGGTCTCCCTGCCGGACCCCACGCGCATATCTTATTGATTCCGTCGGTTGCCCGTTGATCAGGATCCGTGAAGATAAGGTCCTGAGAATTGTCGCCACCCATTCCCGCCATTTACGGCCAAAGCCTAAAGCCTGAAGGACCTCAAGAAGATAAGCCCAATTTAGCGAGTCGAAAGCTTTTGAAATATCCAGTTTGATGAATAGGGCAGGCGTTCGGTCTCTGTGAAGCTGTCTAATTGCTCTTTGAACATATAAGAAGTTGTCGTGGATGCATCTCTTCTTAATGAAAGTGTTTTGTGAGACCGAGACCAATTCGTTTAGTTTGAGCGCGAGCCTATTCGCCATAATTTTGGTGATGATCTTCATGAAGCTATTAATAAGACTGATTGGCCTGAAACACTCCAAACTATCCGCGTTCTCAATTTTCGGTAGAAGGATAATATTTACTTGATTTAGCCTATGAAGGTTTTCATAGCGGAGGTTGAAGAAGTCTTTAATTGCTCTCACCAAATCTGATTTGATGGTATGAAGGCATGTTTTGTAGAATAGACCTATGAAACCATCCGGTCCCAGTGATTTTTGCGTCGGCAGCTCCTAAATGGTGTTAGACACTTCGATGTCAGTGATATTGGTCTCAAGGTCACTGAGGTCTCTTGCAGTGTAGCCCAGGCATGCCCACTGTAGTGATTTGTCTCTCACTCCTTGTTCGCCCAGAACTTTTTTGAAGTGTTGGTAAGCTTCGTTTATTTTTTCCTCCTGACTGTACATAACTCTATCATCTCTTTGAAGGACCCGAATCAAATTTCTTTTTCGTCTTGAGCTGGCTATCAGATGGAAGAAACGGGTGTTGGAGTCTCCCAGTCTTATTTTCGTTAGTCTTGCATGTTGTCTCGCCCTAGATTTCTGTATCGCCGCAATGCCGAGGAGTTTGTGTTTGAGAATTTTCCGAAGTTCTAATTCATTATTAGCTAGCGGACGTCTTTCTTGCGTGCATTCGAGGATCGTGATCGTGACTTGTATCAAGGCTGTTTGTAACCCCATGCTGGCGAAAATTTTCCTTCTCCAAATCTTTAGCGCCTTAGCAGTTCTGATCATTTTGATGTGAAGCCGTAGCAACGAGTCCGTGATGTGGACTGGCTGTCCCCAGGAATGGGCCACTGTTTCGTTGAAACCCGGCAACGAGACCCAGCAGGTCTCGAAACGAAATCCCTTAAAGAATTCGAAGGACGTATGTCCCTGCATGAGGAGGGGACAATGGTCCGATGTCATCGACGGTAGGGCACTTAGATCCGCATTTGGGAATGCATTGTGCCATTCCGTGGATGCCAAGAAACGATCAATTCTTGTCATCGTGGGCTGGTCTTGTTCGTTTGTCCAAGTGAAACGGTGTCCCTGTAGGTCTAGCTCCAGCAGCTGCAGTCTATTGATAATTTGGTTGAAACGTTGCATCATTCTTCTATTTGTCACACCTCTATTTTTCTCTCTTGCTTGTCTGATGAGGTTGAAGTCCCCTTAAGATCAACCAGCTGGGTAGTGTCATTCCACGCAGGGCTTCTAACTCAGTAAGAAAACCTCTCTTGTCCTCATCAGATTGAGGACCATAGACTTCGGTCATATCCCAAGTCGATGCGTCGCTGCGTGATGTTATAGTCGCCGTGATCGTATTGGTTGTGGTTCTAGGATTTTGAAGATCATACAAGTCGTCCGAGGCTGCAAGCAGGATTCCTCCTGAAGCTCCATTGGAAGGTATACAAACGGTCTGGTTGGCTAGCCTCGCTCCCAAGGTTTCATTTAGCAAGCATGTAGTCCAATTGGCTATCTTGGTCTCCTGGAGGCATACAATAGTAGCACCCGTGGAGCGGATTAGTTGTTTGATGCTTTCTCTTTTTGCCGGGTTGTTTAGCCCTCTAACGTTCCATGAGAGGATAGAACAATTGACAGACATTAGAATCAAATAACTCCACTTCAAGGGGATATGGTTCCCATTAGAAAGAGAAACAGGTACAAGTTGAACATACAATAGAACTAAAATCACTGCCGTGGAGGCGGAACATCAAGTACACAGGCCCATCGACCCACGGGTGCAGATTAAGGAAGCAGGGATGACGATACAATGGCCTAGAGGCCCAAGTGTAAACAACAACAGGATGAACTACGGAACAAAGTTCTTCGATGAAGCGACTATTGGAACTAACGTGAACCACTCTGAGTACTTCTGGACTGCCAGCATCTTGCACATGTTCTACTTGCAACATAAGAAGAAGATACCAACTCCACTTCTGGGACAAAAATCATCCCAGCTTAGACCTCCATGTGGGAGCCTTCCTTCACCACGGGGCTTCCCTAGCTTGCCTTCTTCTTGCTTTTGCGCTTGGTATTGCTCTGGTTCACCAGCTCCAGTATGGCCTCAACCTTTTCCATGCTTATTGGTTTATCGAAGTAGCTGGCTAACTGCTCAAATAAAACATCGTGAGATAAATCATTAGAAATAGAGTTTTGCTGAGCTGGTGGGGAGAGTTGTTTAAGTTTTGACATGAGAAGCTCTTGCGCTAAATGAATCGCTCCCTTGTTGGCCCCTAATCTTGCTTTCGATTTTACCGCTAATCTAGCACTTCTTCTTTGGGTGAATCCTCTAGGAGTTGTGGCTTGGTGCATCACCCTGGGGTGGTCGATTTTATTGGGGCAGGGGGGTGTTCTGATGATAGGAGGCTCTGGGTTGAGTGAAACTGAGTTTATGAATTCCTCAAGACCAGCCTGGCTATTTGCTAAACAATGCTCTGACTGCTGGGATTTTTGGGATGTGTCTCCAAGGGAGGTCGGTGTTGATGGTGGTGCCTCCAGCATAAGAGGCTTTGGCACTGGAGAATCAGGAGTTATGTGTAGACATTAGGATGTGAATTCTGGAGGAGCATCTAGGACTGAGTTTGTCCCTGACGGTGGAAGCAGAAACTCAGATTCAATGAATTCTGGAGTGATATCATCTGTAGCAAAAAATTCCAGAGCAATAGCCTGTGGAGTTAAAGTTAAAGGCTCTGGTTGTATGATTTCCTGGGCGGCATCTTCTGGTACTGGGTTTTCCTGGGCGTTAGTATCTGGTGTTGTGTGATGTGGTGACACAGACGCAGGGCCAGCTAAATTATCATGATGAACAGATGACCTAGGGGTTTGGAAGCCATTGTGCTCATGCAAAATAGAGATTGAACCATTCGGTGCAGACTTTGGTAAGTGCTGGAAATAGAAAGGTATTGTGTTTTTACGCACCTGCAACCCCAGATGAGCACACCTGATGGCGGATCCAGCCTTCGTTTCGCTCCCAGCGGCTAGAACTGCTCCAGAGATGACTTACTTGATAGGCTCGGCGAAAGACACCTTCTTCCTGTCCTTCGGCGGCACTATCTTCGACGGCACCGTCTTCTTTGCCATCCAGTTGGGCTTGATCATTTTCTGGGGCACTAGCTGTAGCACAGGTGGGACATTCCGGAAACGTCGAGAAGACGATCCGGTAGCATGTAGTGACCCGAATTTACAAATTCGGATCCACCGTGTATGCCGCACTATTCCCAGGATCAATGCTAGTGCACACGGCTTAACATCGGTAAGCATCACATCATACACAACGATAATAACAATAAGACTTCATTTATTTAATGTAACTAGTGTATGATCTTATGATCACTTACATTTATTCGGCCTCATAGGGCAAGACTAAGATAAAATAAGACAAATGCAGCGGAAAATCGAGAAGACGAGTGACTCATCAAGACACCACAAAGCATCGACAAGGCTTGGCCTAGTGACTCGCGTCCACCGAAAGTCCTCCTCAAGCACAAAGCGATGACTCATCCATCGTTGTTGGTTGTTAAGCAAGGGTGAGTACACCAACACGTACTCAACAAGTTGTGCATGTAATGCAATTCTATTATAACTATATGCGTGCTTATTCCAAAGGAATGGCTAAGTGGCTCATAAGCGAAGAAACATTTAAGAACAATACAAGACATAGATTGAAAAAGACAATAAAACAAATAATAACAAGTAAATAGATTCAGTGGTTCTCAAATAAACCCAAGTTTCCATCCTAAACCAAGTTCAATTATCCACATGGCATCCTGCCATCCCATCCAGTTGACAAGTTTTAATTAACTACCCTTGATCAGTAATTCCGAGCATTGCTCAATACCGTGAGCACGGCTATCCTAATAGATTGTACACTCTGCAGAGGTTATGCACTTTACCCACACGATATAACCATGCACCACACAAAGTAACGATTATAACAAAGCCTTTACAATGCATCCTCTTAACCCAGTGCTACCCGCTAAGGTTTCAACACTGAAGGGCTAAAACCACCGCAACAGGGCCCCCCTCTTGCGCCATGTGAGTTTCCTCCGTAACCCCCGGACTCACACCACCATGATAGCACTTAAGTTAAGTATTTGCAAATTAGTCAGCTAGGCTGCCCCATAACAGACGTGTGGCTGCAAGTTTGACTCAGGTCAAAGGCTCGCAAGGTTAAGTCCTTAAGATTGATTAAAGCAAGACATACGCATACCCTCAGCTCCACCGAGCCCACCTTGGCATACTTGCCCCTTCCACTTGCTTTAATCTAAAGTGATTACCCTCCCGGTTGGTTACCAAGCACCACGTGCTTTTCACAAATCAACATCGCTATGTGACTCACCGTCACAACAACTCAATCTCTTTGTGCGACCACACATGGCCCACAAGTTATCATCATTGTTCCATATTCCATTAGTCAAGATTATTAAGCAATATTCCATGAGCATGTGATGACGTGGCATGGCTAAGCAATTTCTATTTCGTTCTAACCATCCATGTTGATTTTCTATTAACCAACTATAATTAACCAACCTAGGGTGACAAGTGGATCATGGCATACAATTTAACAAGGTAGGGTGTAATTCAAAAGGGTATAATATCTAAATCCCAATCTAGGTTAAAATCATTTGTACTCATGAAATAACAAGTGATAAAGTAAACCAAAATAGCATGCAATCTACTTTATGGGTGCAACATGATCAAAGCACAACTTGCCTTCGTTAAGCTCCTGCTCCTGATCTGGAAATAATTCTTGAGTTGAGAAATCCCCTTCCGAAGCCTCGCACAATTCAACGTCTACGCGAATCGAGAGAGAAAAGCAAATAAAAACCAAAACCAAAGAGCAAATAAATTCAAAAATTCAAATAAAAGCCACCATTAGAAATATCTCATTTTTACAAATTTTTAGGAATTTGAATCACCTCAATCGGAGTTCGTATGCGAAAGTTATAAGGTTTTGAAGTTTGGAAAATCTTGGAAATACCCTGAAAATAGAAATTCCGATTTTAGCGAATTATTTTTATATAGAAAAATCTGACTTTTCCGACGTCAGCTAGCCACGCAATGCCAACGCGACGCCAACACGGCGCCACCTCAACAAGGTGATCTACGTGGCAACACGCGTTAGTCGGCATCAACCCTACCTTAGCCGGCGGACGTGGCGATATCTTGGCGCCCGTTGAAGATCAAACGGCTCACCGAGCTCCCGAGCGGCGATGGAGAGGTGGCGGCGCAACTGGCCGGACCCGAAGACGATGACGCCTCGATGACGCCCCGCGAAGTTCCGGCGAAGAAGAGGTAGCAAGACAGCCACCTTGGCGCGACGATCCCGATCCGACCCTCGGAACGGCGGAAGAGAATTCCTAGCGTCGGGAAATCGCGGCGCAAAGATTCAAGAACTCCGGCGAGCGTTCACGACGTTCTCCGTGTTTCTCCGGCGGTGGCTCAACAGCAAAGACGCGCGGCGAGATGTGGTGATCATCAAGGGGTGCTAAAGGGTCCTTTTATACTCGGCATGGCACGGCGTGGATGGAAAGTTCAAGGGCGGCGGCGATTTTGGAAGGCGGCAGTGATTTTGGAAGGCGGCGGCGATTCGGATCGGAGACGATGAACAGTAGCCGCCCGATGGACATCTGACGGTCAGGATTCGTCTAGGGTTTCCTCTTTTGGGATGCTTGATAAAGGCCGTTGGATATTAATCCAACGGTCGGCAAAGATCCCGATTAAATCCGGCCAGTCGGCACAGTAATCGGTCCGGGCCCGCATCGCTCATTCCATAATTTCCTGAATTTCCTATTTTAGATAATCCGATTAAATGTTTTGATTTATTTGGGGCCTTGAAAATACTCTAAAATTCTTTAAAATTCTCAAAAATACTTTGAGACATACTGGACTTTAATAAAATATTTTCACAAAACTTTATTTTGTAAATATCTTTTTATAATTATTTCTTGACAAAAGATAATGTATTTTAATTCAAAAGAATTCAAATAAATCTCAGAAAATCCAATAAAATCCAGAAAATTCACAAAGTTCATATTTAGCAATAAAATAATATTAATTAATTAAATAGCTGAAATTTTGGGATTTTACAAACCTCCCCCCTTAACGGAATCTCGACCCCGAGATTCAGGGCTGACTAGAGAATAGGTTTGGGAATTCTGTCTTCAGATCATCTTCACGCTCTCAGGTGGCTTCATTCTCTGAATGATTACTCCATTGAACTCTGCAAAAGCGAGTGGTCTTATTTCTGGTTCTACGCTCCATCACATCCAAAATCTTGATCGGGTGTTCCTTATAGGTTAGATCCTCCTACAACTCAATAGCCTCCAATGGCGCTCGCTCACCGGCACTCAAGACATTTCTTGAGTTGTGACACATGGAACATGTCATGCACACCTGCCAATGACTCTGGCAATTCCAACTGGTAGGCAACCTCTCCTCGACGGCTCAATATCTTAAACGGCCCCACAAACCTAGGTGCAAGCTTTCCCTTGACATGAAACCTCTTAACACCTTTAAGGGGAGTAACCCTAAGGTACACATAATCATTGGGCTCAAAACTTAAGTCACGACGGCGATTATCAGCGTAACTCTTCTGCCTTGACTGCGCTGTCTTCAATCTCTCCCTGATCATGGCAACTTGATCTTCGGCCTCCCTAAGAATCTCAGGTCCAAACACCGAACGCTCTCCTGTCTCATGCCAATTCAACAGGGTACGACAGGCTCGTCCATACAAGGCTTCATATGGTGACATTTGCAAACTTGCCTGATAACTGTTGTTATAACTGAACTCCGCATATGGCAAACATTTATCCCAAGAGGTACTATATGATATCGCACAAGCTCTCAACATGTCCTCCAAATTCTGATTAACCCTCTCGGTCTGACCATCTGTCTGACGGATGATATGCGGTGCTAAAATTCAAGCGAGTACCCATGGCTTCATGCAACTTGTCCCAAAATCTTGAGGTAAACTGGGTACCTCGATCCGACACAATCTTCTTGGGTACACCATGCAAACATACAATCCTTGACATATACAACTCTGCCAATTTGTCTCCCGAATAAGTCGTCTTCACCGGGATGAAGTGAGCGACTTTAGTTAACCGGTCAATGATCACCCATATTGAGTCATAACCTCTCTGAGTCTTGGACAATCCTGTGATAAAATCCATTCCAATCTCCTCCCACTTCCATTCCGGAATCTTCAATGGCTGCAACAATCCGACAGGCTTCTGATGCATCGCCTTCACCCTCTGGCATACATCACACAATGCTACGTGCTCTGCGACTTCACGCTTCATGTTAGGCCACCAAAATCTTCCCTTAAGATCCTGATACATCTTAGCACTTCCAGGATGAATAGAATACTTGGAATCGTGAGCCTCCTTAAGAATCAACTGCTTAAGTTCTTTCTCGTTCGGCACACAAATCCGACCCTTGAACCACAGGGTTCCTTGCCCATCTATCGAGAAATCCTCAGCTAATCCTTCATCCTTCTTGGACTTGATCCTGCTGATTTTCTCATCCTTACTCTGCTTTTCCCGGATTCTATCCTCCAAGGTTGGTTTCACTTCCAATGCAGCAATAAATCCTTGCGGCACAACTTCTAATCTGAACTTCTGAAATTCTTCGCACAACTCCCACCGATTGCTCACCACCAATGAATTCACATTATGGCTCTTTCGACTCAAAGCGTCAGCCACTACATTAGCTTTTTCAGGATGATAATGGATTCCAACATTATAATCCTTTATCAATTCCAACCATCTTCTCTGCCTCATGTTAAGATCCGACTGAGTGAATATGTACTTCAAACTTTTTTGGTCCGTGTATATCTCACATCTATTTCCGATGAGATAATGACGCCATAACTTTAAAGCATGAACTACGGCTGCTAGTTCCAAGTCATGCGTTGGATAATTTCCTTCATGCGGCCTCAATTGCCTAGATGCGTAAGCCACCACCTTGCCATCCTGCATCAACACACATCCAAGACCTTGCCGCGATGCATCACAGTAAATGTCAAAACTGTTTTGCACATCCGGCAATACCAACACAGGGGCAGATGTCAATCTCTTCTTTAACTCCTGAAAACTGTTCTCGCACTCAGGCGTCCATACAAACTTCTTCTCCTTCTTCAACAATTGCGTAAGAGGTCTCGCAATCGTCGAAAATCCTTCAATGAATCGGCGGTAATATCCCGCCATTCCCAGAAAACTACGGATCTGTGGATCGCTCTTCGTTGTTCCCAATTCATTACTGCCTTCTACTTTACTTAGGTTCATCGCAATTCCTTTAGCAAATATTACATGGCCAAGGAATTCCACCTTCTCCTTCCAGAATTCACACTTGCTGAACTTGGCATATAATTGCTGATCACGTAACCTTTCCAAAACCAATTTCAAGTGCTTGGCGTGCTCTTCTGCCGACTTGGAATACACGAGGATGTCATCAATAAAGACAACCACAAACTTATCCAAGTATTCCATGAATACCTTATTCATGAGGTTCATGAAATAGGCTGGGGCATTGGTTAATCCAAATGACATGACTGTAAACTCATAATGTCCATAACGGGTTGAGAATACTGTCTTCGGAATGTCCTCCGCTCTAATCCTCAACTGATGATAACCTGATCGAAGATCTATCTTGGAGAAAACTGCTGCCCCCTTCAACTGATCAAACAAGTCATCAATCCTTGGCAATGGGTACTTATTCTTGATGGTCACCTCATTAAGTGCACGATAATCGATGCACATCCTTAAACTTCCATCCTTCTTCCTGACAAATAAAACTGGCGCTCCCCACGGGGAAGAACTTGGCCGAATGAATCCCTTCTCAAGCAATTCCTTAATTTGCTTCTTCATCTCAACTAACTCATCGGTTGGCATCCTATATGGTCTTTTTGCTATCGGTGCTGTTCCGGGTACCAACTCTATGACAAACTCGATGTCCCGATCTGGCGGCATGCCTGGTAAATCCTCAGGAAATACTTCCGGATAATCTCTAGCCACTGGTACATCCTCCAAATTAATCACCTTCATATTGTTGATCATCAACTGACCATCACGAACTGCGGTAGCACGCACTTCCACCTTCTCACCATTAGGGTTTGCTAAGGTCACCATTCTTTGGCCACAATCCAAAACAGCCTTGTGTTTTGACAACCAATCCATCCTTAAGATAACATCTAAGGTTTGGGTATCTAACAAGATGAGATTCGCTAGGAACTCTATCCCATTCATAAGCAACTTAACTCCTAAACACCCAAGGTTAGATTGGAGTTCTGATCTTGGGGTTTGGACTAAAAGCACACATTTAAGGTTTCTGACAGCAAATCCATTCTTCAAAGCAAAACTCCGAGAAACGAATGAATGCGAAGCTCCAGAATCAAATAAAATCAGAGCTGCATCGAAGTTAACTAAGAACTTACCCAGTACGACATCCGATGCCTCCTGAGCTCCATCAGCAGTGATGTGGTTGATCCTTCCACGCACGGTCATCTGAGGCGACGCTCCTGACTGCGCTGGCACTCGATTTCCTCCTACCACTAGGGTCTTAGCTGGGGTGCTACTCAAGTTGAAGCGGACTGGTGTAATTCCTCCCTTCTTCGGGCACTTGTTGGCAAAATGCCCAAGCTCATGGCATGCAAAGCATCTTCTAGCATCAGGCTGTTGACTCCCTGAACCTGCATTGCCCATTGGCGCTGGAGTCTGAAAATTCTGACTAGCGGGGCGAGGTGTCGGAACTGGTGCCCTATTCGGCAACTGAGGCTGAATCTTGGCAAACTGCTGAGGTGTCATCCTCAACCTGAGATGATTTGGCCGTCCTGCCTGACTAGCCATCTTGCGCTTGCGGTCTTCTCCTAACTCCTTGCGCTTATCCTCAAGGATCAAAGCTTTATTAACCAGCTCCTGAAAGTCAGGGAAGGTGTGGGTGATTAATCCCACCTGTAGTCCTGAGTTTAACCCCTTGAGAAAGCGGGACTGCCTGGCCTTGTCTGTAGCCACATCCTCAGGTGCATAGCGTGTCAATTGAGTAAACTTATTCAGATACTCAGCCACTGACTGGCCTCCTTGTTTCAAAGCCCTAAACTCTTCCTTCTTGAGATCCATCATCCCTTCCGCACATGGTATCGGGCGAAAAGTCATTGAAAATTCCTCCCATGTGATCTCCCCGTGGAGCTTCATGCGCCAAGATAGTTCTCCCACCATTCTCGCAGTTCCTTCCAACCGTGCGAAGCATACAACACCCTCTCATTGCCCTCACATTGCGTGATGTGCGATGTCTTCTCCATGGTTCTCAACCAATCATCGGCCTCCAACGGATTGACATTGCCCGAGAATGTCGGAGGACGAGTTCTCATGAAATCACCAACTTGGAGAAGTTACGGGCCCATTGTTGCCTTGTCGCGCACGCTTCGGCAATTTTGGCCTACCAGATTCTCATTTTGTCGCATCATCGCTCGCATAAGTTGAGTCTGCGTGCGCCGTAAAAGCTCCCGTGTTCTGCATATCCACCGGCGGTCTTGGTCATGCGGTGGTGTACCATCATGGTCATTCCGGCGGAGACCACTTCCTGACGCTCCGTTGTTGCCGCGAGTATTCACCATCTGTTTGGGGTTTAGGAGGGGGTAGAAATAGCACAGATAAGATATAAGAATCTCTAAAGCGGGGGAAACAGGTTTAACCCAACTTTATCATTTTATTGAAATACTTGGTATGGTTGCTTACATAAGCCTAAGAGCTTTGCAACACATACTGCACACTCAGCAAACAATAAGATCCAAACTAACCACTCAACCTTAACGTCTATTACAATTGGTAATGCTATCTTATGGACGCGACTCAACATTCGAGTCTCAACTTAATCCTAAGTCTCTCATCTGTCGAAGTCGGACTTCGGGTCTGTCTCCGGGTCAAGGTCGTGTAGCTCCATCTCCGGCTCTAGCTCAGATCCAAATAATGCATCCTCCAACTCACGGACCTTTCGGAGAGACTGATCCAAAACCTCTTGTAACCGAGCTTCTGTCTTTCGGGCCTCCTCTCGGGCTCTTCGCAGCTCCAGAGCCATGTCATCGATGGCATCCTCCCCGCGATGACATATCCGCTAGGTAGGCGATCGTGGCATTCTCTTCCCTTATTGGCTCCCGATCATAACGGTTGTCCCGGCGTGATGATGACGAAACACGTGCCTTCCAGCTCTTGGGGTAGGTGCGAGCAAGTTGTCTCATCGCCAAACATGCTATCGCTCGATCCCGCCTCGGCGAGATCTCCGACGATGATGCGGATGGTACGACTTCCTCTTGCCCTTGCTCGTGCGTAGATCGTAATCTGAACCCTCCACCAACGCCAAGTCCGCAGACGTACCATGGTCTCCCCTCGAGATCGGCCTGTCAAGCCTCCGAGCATCCTCATCATGCGCCATAGTTCTGTGGCGTAACCTCCTTCCCGCTCTCCGTGCTCTTGGACCATCCTCATCTATTTAAAGGAGAAGTAGTTAAGTGCTTGTCCATTTTAAGAAAGGTGAACGAGAATTGAAGCAAAGATACGGAGGGGAGAATGAGATGAGTTGTGAGAGTTGTATTAATCCAGTTTAGATTTTCCTTTTAGAAAATAGGTTTGGACACTCTACCAACTAGGGCCAAGACCTACAACAAGATACTCGATACCACCTCTCAGAGTGACCCGAATTTACTAATTTAGATCCACCGTGTATGCCGCACTATTCCCAAGATCAATGCTAGTGCACACGGCTTAACATCGGTAAGCATCACATCATACACAACGATAATAACAATAAGACTTCATTTATTTAATGTAACTAGTGTATGATCTTATGATCACTTACATTTATTCGCCTCATAGGGCAAGACTAAGATAAAATAAGACAAATGCAGCGGAAAATCGAGAAGACGAGTGACTCATCAAGACACCACAAAGCGATCGACAAGGCTTGGCCTAGTGACTCGCGCCCACCGAAAGTCCTCCTCAAGCACAAAGCGATGACTCATCCATCGTTGTTGGTTGTTAAGCAAGGGTGAGTACACCAACACGCACTCAACAAGTTGTGCATGAATGCAATTCTATTATAACTATATGCGTGCTTATTCCAAAGGAATGGCTAAGTGGCTCATAAGCAATAAAGCGATTTAAGAACAATACAAGACATAGATTGAAAAAGACAATAAAACAAATAATAACAAGTAAATAGATTCAATGGTTCTCAAATAAACCCAAGTTTCCATCCTAAACCAAGTTCAATTATCCACATGGCATCCCGCCATCCCATCCAGTTGACAAGTTTTAATTAACTACCCCATGATCAGTAATTCCGAGCATTGCTCAATACCGTGAGCACGGCTATCCTAATAGATTGTATACTCGCAGAGGTTATGCACTTTACCCACACGATATAACCATGCACCACACAAAGTAACGATTATAACAAAGCCTTTACAATGCATCCTCTTAACCCAGTGCTACCCGCTAAGGTTTCAACATTGAAGGGCTAAAACCACCGCAACAGGGCCCGCCTCTTGCGCCATGTGAGTTTCCTCCATAACCCCCGGACTCACCACCATGATAGCACTTAAGTTAAGTATTTGCAAATTAGTCAGCTAGGCTGCCCCATAACAGACGTGTGGCTGCAAGTTTGACTCAGGTCAAAGGCTCGCAAGGTTAAGTCCTTAAGATTGATTAAAGCAAGACATACGCATACCCTCAGCTCCACCGAGCCCACCTTGGCATACTTGCCCCTTCCACTTGCTTTAATCTAAAGTGATTACCCTCCCGGTTGGTTACCAAGCACCACGTGCTTTTCACAAATCAACATCGTTGCGTGACTCCGCCGTCACAACAACTCAATCTCTTTGTGCGACCACACATGGCCCACAAGTTATCATCATTGTTCCATATTCCATTAGTCAAGATTATTAAGCAATATTCCATGAGCATGTGATGACGTGGCATGGCTAAGCAATTTCTATTTCGTTCTAACCATCCATGTTGATTTTCTATTAACCAACTATAATTAACCAACCTAGGGTGACAAGTGGATCATGGCATACAATTTAACAAGGTAGGGTGTAATTCAAAAGGGTATAATATCTAAATCCCAATCTAGGTTAAAATCATTTGTACTCATGAAATAACAAGTGATAAAGTAAACCAAAATAGCATGCAATCTACTTTATGGGTGCAACATGATCAAAGCACAACTTGCCTTCGTTAAGCTCCTGCTCCTGATCTGGAAATAATTCTTGAGTTGAGAAATCCCCTTCCGAAGTCTCGCACAATTCAACGTCTACGCGAATCGAGAGAGAAAAGCAAATAAAAACCAAAATCAAAGAGCAAATAAATTCAAAAATTCAAATAAAAGCCACCATTAGAAATATCTCATTTTTACAAATTTTTAGGAATTTGAATCACCTCAATCGGAGTTCGTATGCGAAAGTTATAAGGTTTTGAAGTTTGGAAAATCTTGGAAATACCCTGAAAATAGAAATTCCGATTTTAGCGAATTATTTTTATATAGAAAAATCCGACTTTTCCGACGTCAGCTAGCCACGCAATGCCAACGCGACGCCAACACGGCGCCACCTCAGCAAGGTGATCTACGTGGCGACACGCGTCAGTCGAAGCATCAACCCTACCTTAGCCGGCGACGTGGCGATATCTTGGCACTCCGTTGAAGATCAAACGGCTCACCGAGCTCCCGAGCGGCGATGGAGAGGTGGCGGCGCAACTGGCCGGACCCGAAGACGATGACGCCTCCGATGACGCTCCGGCGAGTTCCGGCGAAGAAGAGGTAGCGGCACAGCTTCACCTTGGCGCGACGATCCCGATCCGACCCTCGGAATGGCGGAAGAGAATTCCTAGCGTCGGGAAATCGCGGCGCAAAGATTCAAGAACTCCGGCGAGCGTTCACGACGTTCTCCGTGTTTCTCCGGCGGTGGCTCAACAGCAAAGACGCGCGGCGAGATGTGGTGATCATCAAGGGGTGCTAAAGGGTCCTTTTATACTCGGCATGGCACGGCGTGGATGGAAAGTTCAAGGGCAGCGACGATTTTGGAAGGCGGTAGTGATTTTGGAAGGCGGCGGCGATTCGGATCGGAGACGATGAACAGTAGCCGCCCGATGGACATCTGACGGTCAGGATTCGTCTAGGGTTTCCTCTTTGGGATGCTTGATAAAGGCCGTTGGATATTAATCCAACGGTCGGCAAAGATCTCGATTAAATCCGGCCGGTCAGCACAGTAATCGGGCCGGGCCCATTACTGTTCATTCCATAATTTCCTGAATTTCCTATTTTAGATAATCCGATTAAATGTTTTGATTTATTTGGGGCGTTGAAAATACTCTAAAAATTCCCAGAAAATTCTCAAAAATACTTTGAGACATACTGGACTTTAATAAAATATTTTCACAAAACTTTATTTTGCAAATATCTTTTTATAATTATTTCTTGACAAAAGATAATGTATTTTAATTCAAAAGAATTCAAATAAATCTCAAAAAATCCAATAAAATCTAGAAAATTCACAAAATTCATATTTAGCAATAAAATAATATTAATTAATTAAATAGCTGAAATTTTGGGATGTTACATAGCACCACGCCGAGAAGCACTGAGGCAATCCTCGGCCCCACCTTGACTTGACTCATGAGCCTGCATTTAACATGTCATGGTGTTTGCGAGCTCTGCGAACGTGATGATCTCATAGACCGCGCCGCTGTGTGCTGGTTTGATGGGAATAGTCACGCCGTCGAGTCCTTCACAGTGGGGGACATGCTCAGGATCGTTTCAATCTGGGCCATGGCGACTTCTAGCTTCTCAAGCACTTCCCCGAGCAGTTCCTGATAATCTTCTCCGAGTCAGCGATGAGGAGGAGGGTCTGAGCGATGCGGCTGTGATGTACCGGGGCCGTGAATTCAATTTTGCGGCCTGGTCCGAGCACCGGTACGCTACTAACGTCAACTTTGAGTTCCATGTCAAGGTCCGGGTGGAAGGCGTTCCGGTACACTGCTGGAGCGAAGAAGTGGCGGCAAGGGCTTTGGGGAAGAGCTGCGCTATCCACTTCGTGCAAGAGAGCACCAGGCACAGGGAGCGCACGAGGTCCTTCGACCTCTGGGCGTGGTGCTCGGACCCGTCTGATATTCCGAAGGAAGTCTCCCTGACCGTGATGGAGCCGGACAGGGAGCTCCCCCCAACCAATGTCCCGCTACCGCAGGTATCTATTCATTATGATGAACCAACCGATCTGAAGCGTGGACAGGTTTTCAATCTCCGGAACCATTTGGAGATCGTCGAAGACCTATCTTTCCTCCGGGGGCGTGGCAGTTTTGGCGGCCTCCAAAACCGCAAGCATCGCTGTGAGTTTGTGTGGTCCTACGGGACCCCGGATGTAGTGGGAGAGAAAAGAGACCGAGCTGATCAAGCGAGAGGCAGAGAGTATGGTCACCGCCGCCGCCACGACGACCACGACGACAATGAAGAATACCAACCGTATTGTGTGTTAATCGCAATGACTATTGCTTCCACAGTAAATATCCTTGCCTGTAGATTAAAGAGCACTCATATATATATGAGTTCAAGTGCAATAGAAAAGAGCTAAAAAACTATTAAAAATTTCATACCTTATTGGAAGACTCATATAAGATCTCATTTAATTCTTGCAGTGTTCTCCTATTGTATTTCATTTGCTCTTCTAGTGTCCCATTCAAATGACCCTCATTGTGTATTTGTTTAATAGAAGCTTCATTTGAACAATTTCTACTCACATGCAAATAAGTGTTAGGTGACACGGCATTTAATAAAATAACAATATCAATATAGAATTTTATTTTACCTGTTATGTATTTCCATGGTCTCAGGAATGGGTAAATTTACATAAATTTGTGTTGCATTGCTTGATGATAGAGAGTAACTTGCACATTATACCAATTAACTCTTTATGAAAAGTTTTGTGTACACTATTCACATGAATGAATGACTAATTTTTTGCAAATGCTTACTGCCAAATTTCTTGACTGTTGTAGATGCTATTATAATGGTTTGGGCCGTTGAACTGACATCAATTTGTTCAGCTTTGACACCCCATAATCGAACTCTGTCCTCTTCATCGCTACCAACAAAGAAGTGAAAATAGGGAATATTAAAGATTTCAATATCTTATTGCGATTTTTTGTAGGTTGTTTATGGTATAATTTATAAATTGACAAAGTATATGTAACAGGATATAAAGCTACATATACATATAAGTGCAAGAAAATAATTGATAATTAAAACAGTAATATTGTTATGTGCAAAATGTTTGAACCTACTTGATTAGCAGCACAATATCACGAAGGTTGGAAACTCCAAAAGTTGTTGTAGTCTCTTTAATTGGCCCTATGTATCTTGCAACTCCTATAACATCTATTGATCATAAAAAGTTCGAAGGCACTGAATAGTAATAATAATCTATTTAAGTAAAAGAGTTAATTTGTTAGTAAGATACCTGAGAGATAAACCGTGTCACCTATTCATTTGGAGAGCATATCAATATTAGAAAATTTGAAACCATGCCTTGAAATTTCTTCTGTATCTTCAGCCATCTCTTAAGTTGTGGTGGGTAAAAAATTGAGTACTTTGTCATTTTCCACTGGTCTGAATTTATTTGGTGCTAACATACTTTCACACTTGTTATTATATAGATGTTTCCTTCCTGGATGAATGATCTGAATTTTTCAACATAGTGCTTGTTGATAACCCCATGCATCTAGGGTTGAAAACGGTTTGGATATTTTCCGACCGATCCAGACATTTTTGGATACGGATTCTGTCAGATCGGATATTTGTCAGATAGTATCGGATCGGATACGGATACGGATTTTTTTTGTCGGATACGGATACAGATTCGGTAGCTCATTATCCGTCGGATACGGATTTGGATAATCCAGATAATGGTGGGTAGGATATCCGGATAGACATATGGGCTGGACCAAGACTACTCTTTTGGCCCAAAAAGGTTTCTTAATTTCATAATTGTTTTCTAATTTAATTAATCTCTAAAGCAAGTTTCAATTATTAAATTAGCAAACCAACTCCAAAAATTATGAATTTTTTTGAGAAAGTTCCAGTTACAATATAAAATTTAAAAAATTATTTTCAAGATTTTATCAGATTTTAATTTTTCTCAAAAATTCAAAAACTCCTATTCTTGATAGGAAAATATATTAAATAGGTAGCTAAAAATGCATAAAAACTCATAAATACATAATTTATTATTTTAAACATAATTCAACTAAGAATGTAAATCTTGAGTTATTACATGTAAGTGTTATATACTTTTCCTAGAGATATGATATCTAAGTATTATCAAACTTCTAGTGTGTTATGTGTTTGTTTCTATTTATATCTCGAGCAAGGATTACCTTTATTTTGTGTTTTAATCTATGTGTATGATGAACTAATCGTATGTGTGTGATAAACTAAATCTTATATAATTTTGTTTGCGACATGGTATCTAACTATTGTCTAAGTAAATGAAAATGTTTACGTACATTTGTTCAATTTTCAATAATATTTTGATCAAATCAATTAGTTATGTGTTTCATTGATTTTTATGTACAATTTAAGGGGTTATCATGTTCGATAAATATTCAAACCGTGATCCGATTCGATTCGTCAGATCCGTATTTGATACTATCCGTATCCGTATTCGTATCCGGACTATCCGTATCCGTATCCGCATCCGAGAAAAAAAATATGAAAACAAATATGGTAAAGCTATTATCCGTCCGTATCCGATCCGTTTTCACCCCTACATGCATCTTTGTGCCCTGCATTTATTTTAAATCAGCATCAAATTGTATTTAATTGCAAAAGTGGTAAATTCAGCAATGTAATTATTAACCAACCTCCTCATCTATAAGGATCATATCAAGACTTGTAAATTTACCGGTCCTAATTATGATTGCATCCCAAAGTCTTGCTACCCTTGCCTTGATTTTCAATAATCCTTCACCTAGACAAACCTCACTCAAGGTATTGCACGCCATTTTAATTTTGTGTGATGAAATAACAGAGAACACATGAGGGCACAAATATTTGGTGCAATAGCAATTGTACATATGCATGTAGAAATTCCAAGAATTCATGAAGAAAAAAATATGTTAATAAAGACATGCATGTCTGATAATTCTTTTTTTCCAGCGAAGGACTTTTATCCAAACCTGGGATTGGCGATCAATTTGGTCACCCGATATAACTGGAAGTGTCTGGCGGCACAAGATTTATTTTGGCGAAACCTGCACTCGAACAGGAAGAGCTGGCTTTGATAGTTTTGCGTTGTTGAAACCTAGCAGTCGACACAAAGTTTGAAATCAGTTTTTTCTATGTGTACTGTATATGAAGGCACTATCTATTTATATATAGCGAAGTTTCTGACCTAGTTATGGATCAATGAGTCCGTATGCGAGCAGATTAGGTAATAATAAAGATCAGATATTACATCTTGTCCGGTAGTTTTAATGTTCGTATCACAATTATGAATTAAATAGTCAATAGGTAGCTAGCCATACGTTCCCTGATCTACTTATATTGGCTGGCGTGAAGATTACTAACAATAAAAACCTTCAATCTATTGCACGGAAAGGAGTCCGTATGAGTTACAATTAGGATTAAAAAGTCCAGATGTGTCATTTATTGAACAAAAAGGATGCCCACAGAAGGATGCTGGTATCTCTACAAAGTTTTTTTATTTGATTAATGAGGGATATTCTAGCAATTTTTTCTTTTTTAGATTAACATGAGAATTTCTAGCATTTTCTAATTAACATGGAGGCTTCTAGGAGAGCCTTTAATTAGTATATAAAAGATGTGAGAAGTGTCCTGTTGAAAGTTGATTCTATTAATTCTGTATAACCAATAAGAATAGAACATTTTGGAATTGTTGTGCACAATAAATCTATCGGTGCTACGTTCATATGGCCAAATCTAAGTACTAGTTGTAACATCACAAAATTTCAAAATAAATAAAAATGTAAAATTTAATAAGTAAGATGAAAAAAATCAAATTTTATTCTGAATTTTCATCCCTCTCATCATTTCTTGTAATTTCAGTCTTTTAGAAAATATTTTGCAAATAGAATGATTAAAGAAAGCCAAAGTACAACATAAATAAAATAAGAAATCATGAGACATTATGATTTTAATTCTGAGTTTTCATTATTTTCTCCGATTTCTTGTATTTTGGTATTAAAGAAAATTATTTTCAGCATTTATTCTTGACTTATAAACTTGAGACAAAGAAATTACATAATAATAAAATCTAAAAAATTATATTAAAATAAAAAGCCATCATTAGAAACCACTTGCAAAACCTCATGGTTCTATGAATGCATTTAATGTGGATAAGGGTTTAAAAATAGTGAAATTGATTATGAACAGTAGCATTATCTGAATTAATTAGAGTAGCACAGACCTTATTGTAACATCTCGAAAATTTTAAAAATAAGAAAAATAAAAATTTAAAATTTAAAATGAAATTAAATAAAATTTTTAATTCAAAATTAAGAGAATGAATTAAAATATTATCTTCTATTTAATACCTTAAAATTCAACCTTAATAAAAGGATGAGTCACAAAATAAAACTTCAAATCAAACAAAATCTAAAAATAAATTGGAACTATAAGTTCACCTTGAAATTCCATTTAATCTAAAATTTTCTTGAATATTGGATCTTAAAGAAAATCTTTTCTTGATTTCATCTTCTCTTCAATGCAAAATGTAACAAACAGTGAAAAAATTAAAATTTAAATATTTAAATATATTTATTGATGATTTTTATGAATTTTATAGATTTTATTGACTTTTTCTAAATTTTCTTGATTTTTGCTCTAAAGGATAAACCTTGAATATAATCCAAAGAAATAGATAAATAAAAATAATAAAACTTTATAACAATAAAATCTATAAAATTCTGGATAATCTCAAGAAATCACTAGAACCTCAATTTTAATTTTGAAAGTCATATCAATGCAGCTAAACATGAAATGAAAGCCATTTATCGATTCTTGACTAGCAACAATAAATTTGTCGATTTAAATAAAACTAATCCATTCTTATCTCGATCTGAAAATTTTATATTATCTTTTAACATGATAAAATATACCAACAATAAAAATATAAATAAATAATAAATGCATTTATTAATTATAAAAATAAAAATTGAAAAGCTAAAATCTGAAAATCGAACGTCAAAATTTTTATAAATTAAATACAAAAGATATTAAATGAAAATTTTTTACTGATAGACTATATGGCCATGTGGAACTCGTATAAAAAGTTTCACAAATATTTGATAAGTCATAAATGCCCAGAAAATTTTAAAACTGAAAACTAAAATTTGTGCGTAGTGCATTGTTAGAATTTTTATAAATTCCATGGATATCATCTCAGCATGAAATTTTAACTACATGACCTAACTTATCCAAATTACATGTAGTAAAATTTTTATTAAATTTCATATAAGATTGCTAACTAGTTCAATGAACCAACTCAGCTATCCGCAGCAAAAATTCTCTCGGGGCACCTCCTTTACACTACCAAATGGGACTCGAGTCATTATGCTGGCAAGCCGACAGAGGAATAATAGACCTTCTTCTTCCTCTGGATGCAGGAGCCCTGAAGTAGAGAAGCCAGTTCGCGCTGCTGTAGTAACCACCATCCACTATACCTCGTGCCACCTTATGTCCTCGTGGCATCATCACCGTGCCATGCCACCACCAGTTGCCGCCCTGCCCACAATTCCCGCTACGTTGGCCATACCAACCTCTGTTCAGTGCTGCAAAACTTTTGAAGCATTCACACAAGATGTCTATGCTTCCCTACAACAAATCGTCAGCTATAAAACCCATCCTGGGATCGCAGTAGAGTGCCCTTCACTTCCCCTCAACATTCATCTACAATCACTCACCAAGCAACGCAAATTTCTTCTAATTTGCCTTAGAGCCGAAGAACCCTAAAGCATGAGCCGAGACAAAATTCCAACGATACACTCAACCAATCCTAAATTCTGTTGAACTCTAGCCTCAACACCTTACAAAGAACAAAAGCCCTCAAGGAGATTTGGGCTTCCTCAATCAGAAGCTCACCACCCCCACGGTCGTCTTCCTTATGGCCGGCCGCTCAAAGCCCCACTATTCCGGCCCTCCTCCAACTGAAATAGGTATGAAAATGGATCTTCTAGCCTCCATTGGTGCCTAATGCGCTATCGATTTGATCCATAATACCTCTGTTCATCTTCTCCGGTGAAGACCCTTCTCTGCCGCCGCTTCACCTCGGTGGCAGTTCACCTCAGTCTGCCTCTGGCTGAATTGATACCACCCACAGGTGCACCTTAGCTCCTTGATGCTCATCACACTGGTGGTCGGACCTCCCCGGAGCTGCTTTGCCGGCGATAAGCCACGAAGGTGAGCCCCCTGTTCTTAGTGACTGACCTACGGGTCCCCCATGTCATCCACCTCACCTCACAGCCATGCATCTCTCCCTGACTTGGTGGCCCCACATGACAGCTAGCCAGATTTAAATAAAAACCGCGAAAACGAAAAGGCATTTTCAGTATTCTAAAAACGTATTTTGCTATTTTTTTAAATTTTTAGAACTGAGTCAATTCGAACTTGAATATCTTTTGCATTTTTAACCCAAATAAAATGAAATAAAATTGTAAATTCATCTAAAATCAAGTACTTTTAGGACATGCAAAAATATTTTGAAAAATATCTCTGGATGAATTTGAAATTCAAATTTAGAAGAAGGGCCTAAATATATGCTATTCACAAAAATTTTGCGAACAAACTCAAAATTGAATGAAACAAATTTTATTTAAATCCTTAGACTACTATAAATTGAAATATATAAAAATATTTGAATTTCATCTTTGTTTGTATCACTTTCTATTAAAGATTATTTTCAATGCACGAGATATTCAAAAGGATATAACTTGTATAAAAGAAATCTAAAAAAGAATGGAATTGATTTCAAAAGATAGATATGCCAGTAGGCTACCTGAATTTGCCAAAATAATTAAGAAATAAACTTGATTTGGAATAAGCCATATGAATGGAATATGACCCAAATGTAAATATATGTGCATATAATAATCTATGGTAGTATCAATGTATTGTGTGTGTGTGTATAAAGGATCTGATAGATGTACAAAGATATGAATATGTATCAGAATGAGTAATTTATTGAATATTGAAATGTTTGAATAACGGCCACAATAGTTTGTTTATGCAGAAACTCAATTAGCAAGAAAACCATAAGCTTTACCTCTGTAAGCTTTAACTCCGTAAAAGACTTTAATCTTTATATGCTTATAAACTATCGTAGCTAATATCAAAATGATGTAAAACTAGTTTGAAAACACTTTTAGGATTGTACCCTACTAATGCTAGAAAAATAAGTAAATGATCATGTATAGTGTAGTCACAAACTTAAATCGAAATTTGATTCCTTATAACGTCAATTTTATGACTATTTATGCTATTTCAGTAGCACTTAAAATATCTCGTCTAAACACTAAAATTGATAAAATTAGTTTAAAAATGCTCGTCAAAGTAAATATTATCATATTCTCAAGAGAGTATCTTATTTTATCATACTTTACATATAAATTTTGATAGCAAAATAGCCTTAAGTGTTATAATTTCTGAAATTTGTAATATGATTGAAAGAGTTTTAATAATAAATAAGAATCAGTGGTTATGATATTTGTATCACCAGAACCTTCTCATAGATGATGAAAATGAGGCTAGTAGCCTAACTCAATATATCTAACTTACACGAAACTAAATTGTTATGCAAAATCAATCATAGATTTAAGTATTGTTTATAAATAATCTACTGTGATCGATTAAGCCTTTTCAGCAGTTTGTAAAATATCTCGTATAATTGTAAATTTTGTGAAGAATAGTTTAGAAATGCTCTTTAGGATATGGTCTACCATAATCTGGAAAAATATCCTTATTTTCTTTTCAACTGAATCCTGCTAATGCAATACCCTTAAGTGATTAGTTTACTAGAAACACATTATATGTATAGTTGAGTTTATGAAACCTGTAACTAACGTTTACTTCTATTAATCCAAATAATTTTTGTATCTTGAATTCGATATTATAAATATAAAATACATAATTTTAGCTTCTTGAATTAGTAAGATAAGAATAAATAATCTCTAAAAGAAATCATGCATCACTCAAACTGCTAACGATATGAATGAGTATACACACAACGTAAAGACAAAAAACCCAAACCCTAAACTATTCCTATTTTTTGCAGTGATTCTTTATTTTATTTTCTATCTATCTTTGTTTTGCCCTTATTAAAGTTTGTTATTTGCTATATTTCCTTCGAACGGTGTATAGAACTCGATGTCGCTAACTCCGTCATCGACAACGCCAGCTGCACCTACAACTTTGTTGTAAACATACAACTAAGAAAGGCAAATACCCCTTTGATCATATTGATCCCAATATTTAATTTTCTTTTATTTTACCAAATCACTTGATAAATCTAGAATTAAGGTTAGACAATATATAATGTCAATTTGAGTATATGCGATTTAATAATCATGATTAGCCATGCTTTAGATTTGAGATGGACAAATTGGATAAACTGATCAATGGAATTATTGAGACAGGATGATGATTAATGTGATCAATGGTAATTTCTTGAAAACACAAAATAAAACTATAGTTTTGACGCGGGTGATTATTGACAATAGCCGGATGTACAAAGGACTTGTACGTAGTGTAGAGGGAGATTATCGCTCGTGTCGGATTAAGGACCAAACCATGGGTTGTTTTCAAGCCAAGATGTCAGGACCCGAATTCACCAATTCGAACCCACTGTATTTTACCACACTAGTCCCAGGATCAACGCTAGTGCACACAGCTTAACATCGGTAAGCATCGCATCATACACAACGACAAGGATAATAAGACTCCATTTATTAGTATAGCTAGTGTATGATCTTATGATCACTTACATTATTCAGCCACCTAGGGCTAGACTGAAAATAAACTAAGACAAATGCAGCGGAAATAGCAAAAGACATTAGTGACTCATCAATACACCACAGGCGACTGACAAGGCTTGGGCCTAGTGACTCGTGTCCACCTAGAACTCCTCCAGCAAGGGCGATGACTCCTCCACTGTTGATTTGTTGTTGATGGCAAGGATGAGTACAAAAGCACTCAATAAGTTGTGCACATAATGCATCTCTACCATAACTATATGCAAGGCTTATTCCGAAGGAAAGGCTGTGTAGTATATTTGCATTAAAGTAGCATTTATGATACATACAATACATAGATTGAAAAGACAGTAAAACAAATAACAGTAATAATTAGATTCAATGTTTCTCAAGTAAACCAAGTTTCCAACCCTAAGTCAAGTTTCATCCTTCCATATGGCAACCTGCCATCCCATTCAATTTTTCAATTAATTAACTAACCCTTGACTGTAATTCTCGAGCTATACTCAGTACCGTGAGCACGACTATCCGAATAGATTTACACTCTGTAGAGGTTATGCACTTTATCCACATGATACAACCATGCACCACACAGGAGAATGATCATAACAAAGCCTTTACAATGCCCTGCCTTAACCCAGCACTATTCGTTGAGGTTTCAACACTAGTGGGACTGATTACCATATCCAGGGCCCCCCTCTTGCGCCATGTGAGCCACCCCGTGCAAGGACTGGTTACCTCTACTTGGGTCTCACACCACCATAATAGTACCAAAGCTAAGACATTGGAAATTAGTCAACTAGGCTGCCCCATAATAGACATGTGATTGCATGATTGACTTAGATCAAAGGCTCACAAGGTTATGTCCTTAGGGTGATCAAAGCAAGACTTGCACATACCCTTAGCCCATCGGGCCCACCCTAGCACACTTGCCCTTGCCACTTGCTTCAATCTAAGTGATTACCAACCCAGTTGATTACCAAGCACCACGTGCAATCGCAAATCAACATTGTTGCGTAACCTCCTCTCGCCACAACAACGTAATCTCTTTGTGTGACCACACATGACACAAAAGTTTTCATCATTGTTCCATAATCCATTAGTCAAGATTAATTATCAATGATTTAAGTACATGTGATGACGTGGCATGGCTAAGCAATCTAATCGAATCTAACCATCCCATGTTGATTTTATTATTAACCAACTATTGAAAACCAACCTAGGGTGACATGTAGATCATGGCATACAATTGGTAGGGTGTAGATCAACAGGTATGTTAGCTAACTCCTAATCTAGATTGAAAACATTTGTACGCATGAAATATTATGCAATATCACAAAAACAAAATAGCAACTTTATGACTGTTAGGAACTTTGAATAGAATGTTTGGGGCTCAGTATTCACCTCATGGCGCCCAAACGGTGCAACCAATGGACTCCCTATTTTTTTTGCAGATGGACATATGAGTCACGCACCTTCTCTAAGAAGAATCACTCAAAATTATTTCTTTAGAATTTTCTAAAAATCAAATACTGACTGTTGCACGAAGAACAAGTTCTAAACAAATTTGCAACTTGATGGAAAACTTGATCTCTAGTCTATCCTAGGGTGCAAGGGAGGTGTAAAACCATATGAGCACCCTCAACACATCTTCGATCAGACGGTGCTGTGGATCTTGGCCCACGTGGCGCAATCCAGAGCTTCCATCTTCAATCGGACGGTGCTCCGGCGACTGAGAAGTGGCGGCGCGGGTGCGGCGTGAAGCGGGGAGCTCGGATCTGAGTTTGGTATGGCGAATGGTGGCTTGACAGCAGCAGGAGATGAGAAGATCGGAAGCAAACTCCGGCGAGCTCTTTGGCGCGAACAACGGTGGCACAGGCTATGAGACATAGGCAAGCGACGCGGCGAGCGAGGATGAGCTCCAAGCGCATAGGGCGGCTGCTTAAATAGGCCCTCGGGAGGTGTGCGGGTGATGGACATGGACTCTGAGTCCCACGGACACGGCGGCGAAATCCCGACTCCTTCGCAGAAACGACAACTCTCCACCGTTCGTTCAACGATCAACGGTCGAGATGCGGCACGATCTCATCTGTTCGTAATGGCCAACAATCTAGATCAGATATGTGATAAACTGCTTGATCAAATCTCAGCCACTTGATTTCAATCCAACGGTCAGCGCTTCTCTAGGGTTTCGCTATTAATCCCGCTTGATGAAGGCCGTCTAATCTTGATCCAACGGCTCGCGCTAACGCTTTTGGAAGATGGACCAATGGGCTTGATATTAGTGCGAGTTGGGCTGACAACGCTAGGTTATGCGCCAAGACAAAGGTCGGGCTTCGACCTAGTAATCTTTGTTCAAACGGGTTATTCGTGGTTTTTTATTTAAAATAATTACAGAAAATAGTTTGATTTGTTTGAGGCAACTAAAATACCAGGGAAAATCCGAGAAAAATCTAAAAAATATTTTGAGACTTTCTGTACCCAAATAAAATATTTTTGGTAAAACTTTATTTAGATTTTATCTACATATAATTAGTTTTCAACAAAATGTTAATATACTTAATTTAAAATAATTCAAATAAATCCTAGAAAAATCCAATAAATCCAGAAAATTCACAAAACTCGTAAATAGAAATAAAACACTATTAGCTAAATCAAGAAGGCAAAATTTGGGATGTTACAAACCTCTCCCTTAGCAGAATCTCGATCCCGAGATTCAGGGCTATCTAGATAATAGGTTTGGAAATTCTGCCTTCAGGTCCTCTTTGTGCTCCCAGGTTGCTTCGCTCTCTGAGTGATTACTCCATTGGACTCTACAAAAGCGAACAGACTTGTTTCTGGTCCTGCGCTCCATCACATCCAGAATCTTGATCGATTGCTCTTTGTAGGTCAGGTCTTCTTGTAACTCGATGGCTTCCAACGGCACTTGCTCTGCTGGCACTCTGAGACACTTTTTGAGCCGCGACACATGAAACATGTCAAGCACTCTTGCCAATGACTGTGGCAACTCCAACTGGTACGCAACCTCTCTTCAACGGTTCAGAATTTTGAATGGCCCAACAAACCTGGGCGCAAGCTTTCCCTTGACATGAAATCTTCTTACACCTTTGAGGGGAGTGACTTTGAGATACACGAAGTCATTGGGCTCAAAGCTCAAATCACGGTGGTGATTATCAGCGTAGCTCTTCTGCCTTGACTACACTGTTTTCAGCCTTCCCCTGATCATGGCAACTTGCTCTTCGGCCTCCTTGAGAATATTGGGCCCAAACACCGAACGCTCTCCTGTTTCATTCCAATTCAACGAGGTACGATAAGCACTACCATATAAGGCCTCAAATGGTGACATTTGTAAGCTAGCCTGATAACTATTGTTATAACTGAACTCTGCATGTGGCAAGCATTTATCCCAAGAAGTAGCATAAGCTAACGCACAAGCTCTCAACATATCCTCCAAAATATGATTAACTCTCTTTGTCTGGCCATCTATCTGCGGATGATATGTGGTGCTAAAATTCAAGCGAGTTCCCACCGCCTCATGCAGCTTGCTCCAAAACCTTGAGGTAAATTGGGCACCTCGATTCGACACGATCTTCTTGGGCACACCATGCAAACACACAATCCTCGACATGTACAGCTCTGCTAATCAATCCCCTGAGTAGGTTGTCTTCACTGGGATGGAGTGAGCAACTTTGGTTAATCAATCAATGATAACCCACATGGAATCATAGCCTCTATGAGTCTTGGGTAAGCCCGTGATGAAGTCCATTCTGATTTCCTCCCACTTCCATTATGGAATCTTTAGTGGCTGCAGCAATCCAGCGGGCTTTTGGTGCATAGCTTTCACCCTTTGACACACAACGCACAACGCAATGTGCTTTGCTACCTCACGCTTCATATTCGGCCACTAGAATCTTCCTTTAAGGTATTGATACATCTTGGCGCTTCCCGGATGAATGGAATACTTAGAGTTATGAGCTTCTTCAAGAATCAGTTGCTTAAGCTCTTTCTTATCCGATACACAAATTCGACCTTTGAAACACAGGGTGCCTTGCTCATCCACAGTGAAATCTTTCGCTAGACCTTCCACCTTCTTGGGCTTGATCTTGCTGATTTTCTCATCATTAATTTGTCCATCTCTGATTTGATCCTTAAGGATTGGCTTTACTTCCAAAGCGACTACAAAACCTTGTGGCACAACTTCTAATCTCAACTTCTGAAATTCTTCACACAACTCTGGTTGATCGCTTGCTACCATCATATTTATACTGTGGCTTTTACGACTCAAGGCATTGGCTAACACATTAGCTTTTCCAGGATGGTAGTGAATTCCAACATTATATTCTTTGATCAACTCCAGCTATCTTCTCTGCCTCATATTGAGATCCGACTGGGTAAATATATATTTTAGACTCTTATGATCTATATATATCTCACATCTATTTCCAATGAGATAATGACGCCATATTTTTAGAGCAGGCACTACGGCAACTAACTCTAGATCATGCATCGGATAATTCTCTTTGTGTGGCCCCAACTGCCATAGGCCACTACCTTGCCATTCTGCATTAACACACAACTGAGACTCTGCCTTGAAGCGTCACAATATACATCAAAACCATTCTGCACATCTGGCAATACCAACACGGGGCAGTTGTTAACCTTCTTTAGCTCTTGAAAACTTTTCTCGCACTCTGGCGTCCATGTGAACTTTTTCTCTTTCTTCAACAATTGCGTAAGAGGTCTTGCAATCGTCAAAAATCCTTCTATGAACCGACGGTAATATCCCGCCATTCCCAAGAAACTACAGACCTGGGTAACTGTCTTCGGTTGCTTCCAATGTAACACTGCGTCCACCTTACTTGGATCCACAGTAACTCCTTTAGCTTCCATTACATGACTAAGAAATTCCACCTTCTCTTCCCAAAAATCGCATTTGTTGAATTTGGCATACAACTACTGCTCTCGTAACCTCTCCAAAACCAATCTCAAGTGCTATGCGTGCTCTTCTTCTGTCTTGGAGTACATATGGATGTCGTCTATAAAGACAACCACAAATTTATCCAAATATTCCATGAATACCTTATTCATCATGTTCATAAAGTATGCAAGGGCATTTGTCAATCTATCTCAGAGAAAACTCCTGCTCCTCTTAACTGATCAAACAGATCATCAATCCTGGGCAAGGGGTATTTATTCTTGATCGTCACTTCATTAAGTGCACAATAATCAATGCACATTCTTAAACTCCCATCTTTCTTCCTGAAGAACAACACTGGCGCTCCCCACGGAGAAGAACTTGGTCGAATGAACCCTATCTCAAGCAATTCCTTGATCTGCTTCTTCATCTGTAGGATCGAAATATACTAATGTAGCAATCAGAGGGGGGGGTGAATGATTGCGCGAAGCTAAAATCAAAATTTTGAACTTTTCACCCCAATTAAAACTCAAATTGCTTGGAAATCGGTTTATGCGTTTGAAAACAAATAGACCGATCATGCGACCAAGAGATCACTTGGCGTCGGTTTGGGCACTTGGGCGACCAAGAGACCACTTGAGCGACCATTTGGCACTTGGCGGCGGTTTGGGCACTTGGGCGACCATGAGACCACCTGGTGACCACGTGAGCAGTTGGGCGACCACAAGGACAATCTGGGCGAGCACGTGAGTAGTTGGGCGACCACAAGGACAGTTGGGCGACCACGCACACAGTCTAGACGAGCAGACCAATATATGTCCACTAAAATAGAAATTCCTGAAGATCCAACCATTAGATTGATATGAAATTTTTACTGTAGAAATTAGACTTAATTCCACAGCTAACACAAAAAGAATCAAGTCAATCGGATCTACAGATCTAAAGTTATATCCTTCGTAAGATGACCGAACCCGGGCGACCACGCGAGCAGTCGGGCGAGCAGGACATCAATCTGGGCGACCACATATTACAAAAGATCTAACCGTTGGATTGATGTGAAATTTTATCTGTATAAACTAGACTCAATTCCAAAGTGCACAAAAAAAGAATCAACTCGATCGGATCTACGGATCAAAAGATATGACCTTCGCAAGATGACTGAACCAATTAGCAATCTACTGTTTGGCGACTAGGTTAGCAATCTGGGCGACCACGAATTGCCAAAGATCTAACCATTGGATTGATATGAAATTTTAACTGTAGAAACTAGATTCAATTGTGAATTAAACTCAATAAGAATCAATCCAATCGGATGTACGGATCAAGAGATATTACCTTCGCAATTGGACTAATGCATCTAATGACGATGAAACCAAATTTCACCTTCAAGGTCAGGATTTTGACCAAACACCGAGAGGGCTTCAGCCACGGATCAATCTTCTAATCACCAAAAGTAAGATCATGTCCAGATCATCATCAATCTTCTAGTTGACGTGATGCGGGCATGCACGATCAATCTTGATTTGTTTTCTTCACACCGTCTTGTTTGTCAAAACTCACGCAAGAAAACTCATCCACACAGAGATACTTGGATTGCTAGATTGATCTTTATTTCTTTTGTCTAAAGTACTCCCACACAAGAGTACAAACCTAATACCTGGCTCTCTTGCTCAAACGTAAACAGGGGACACCTCCCCCTATTTATACAGAGCAATCATAACGAGATTGAATACAACTCCAACTCCAACATGGAAGGAGTCTGTATGCATCTCAACTTGGCCCAACGTGGCCAAACACAACTCTTGCACGCATGTACATCCCACATGCTGTAAATACGTGACTAACCAGCCTCCATGTGCATGTTCTCTAGCCCGAACGTCCCGCATGACATCCTTGACCACCAAGACCTCGGTTCCTCCATGAACCTAGTTCCGGTCCCGTCATCGACCACGTCCGCCCTCGAGCAACACCTGCACATGAATGAACAAAAAACGAATCTGAGCACAAGTCCACGACTTGACTCAAGGTTAATCCATACAACCACTCACACGAGTGCATTGCATCAAGCAAAACCATTATGCTATCACCAGCATAATAAACATATCACCATAGCACATGCACAAGCACGACACATGCTATAACCAAAGTCACTTTACAATGCCAATTTCACCATTCAACCAATTTTTCATCACATGATCTCACAATCTCCCCCTTGATGAAAACATTGGCAACACAATTGGGACCTGAACATTGGCATTCACCTCACAAGAACAGATGTAAGAAATTTTGTTTATATAACAAAAAGACAAGCAAGGTGACCAAAAGACAAAGAGAGAAAATCTCCCTCTACAAAGAAGAAACAAAATCTCCCCTTATCTAAAAAGAAATCTCCCCCTATGACAAAGAGAAACTCAAACTCCCCCTAACAGAAAGAAGAAAAGTGTGTGTGAATGTGCAATGTGCAACCAAAAATTCTCCCTTTGATTCCAAAATTTCTCCCCCTTTGACAATAGATTCATCAAGAATGCAAAAAGAGAACAAGAGAGAAACTGCTCCTCCTTTATGTTGTTGTTTTTTTTTTATGTAATCGAGCATTATGAATCATGTACAAATGTAACAACTTGATTACCAAGTCATGCTATCAACAAGATTTGCACCTCAAATCTACACATAAACAATGTAGAGTAAGCATAACTAGAAATCAAGTACTATTAACGATTTTTTTTGCATGGCATGATCTCCCTTTCTCAAGAATCTTAAAACCTGAAAACATTGAATTTTTGTGCACTTTATTTGTGCTTGAAAAACTGATTCATTAATTTGATTGCAACAATAACAATTGCAAGGAATTACATGCACCATCAACCTTACTTTTCAACCATGCCAAGCAATCACAAGCTTAAGGTTTCATGGTTTCGGTCATACACAACCTCTTCCAAGTTCATATCAAAGTGCAAAGATAAGCAGTCTCGTAAAGAGGAAGTGCGACAATACATAACCTTGATCTTGTTTTTATCAACAATCATTTTTTGAGCTTCAGCATTTAACTTTCATATTTAGCACTTTTTCGAGCAGGATCAAGATAGCCAAGAAAGTTCAACCATGACAAGATTTAATTCAAGTTGTCATTCCATTTAAAAAGTCATGATATAAACTACACCATATATGTATAAACAGGAAGTTGCAAAGACCTTGTAGCATAAACATGGCTTCAAATGACATATGTGTATGAAATACAATGCTCAGTACCTTTTATTGTTTTTTCATTTTTTTTGTTTTTTTATTTAGGAAACACACAAAATAAAAAGCATGTTACAAAACAAAAAAAAATCTTCAAAAACTCCCCCTCAAAAATATCCTATCGGATGAACCAACCCAAGTTCTCCCCGAATAAAAGCAAAACGAGAGGAAGACAAAGGTTTTGTGAAAATATCTGCCAATTGATGTTCAGTATCCACATGATGAAGCACAATATTTCCCTTTTCTACATGATCTCTAAGAAAGTGAAATCTGATCTCAATGTGTTTTGTTCTAGAGTGTTGCACAGGGTTCTTAGCAATGCATATTGCACTAGTGTTATCACACAACAGAGGAACACTATCCAAATTAACCCCATAATCTTTAAGTGTAGCTACTATCCAAAGAATTTGAGAACAACAACTAGCAAAGACCACATATTCAGATTCAAGCAGCTTGATTGTGCAATGAAGATTGTTTTCTAGATGACCATGCAATAAGTGAATTACCCGAGAAAAGACATGAACCAGATGTGCTTTTTCTATCAATTCTACAACCTCCAAAATCAGCATCAGAGAATGCTCTTAAACTAATGCATGAGGAAGCAGAAAGCCATATGCCAAAATCTTGAGTACCATGGAGATACTCAAGATCCGCTTGACTTGTTGATGTGAAACACGTGGAGAAGCTTGAAAACGCGCACAAAGCACACAACAAATTGAATATCCGCCTTGATGCGTTGAGATATAACAGAGAGCCTATCATGCTTCTATACTCCTTTTGATCAACAATCTCACCATCTTCATCCGGATCAAGTGTGCAAGTGCCTCCCATGGGTGTCATGATCGGTTTGCGCTTTTCCATCCCAAAGCGGCAAGCAAATCTTTTGTGTATTTACTTTGATGAACAAAGGTACCTTCCTTCGCTTGTTTCACTTGCGTCCAAAAAGTAAGTCAACTCACCCATCATGCTCATCTCAAATTCCTTTCTCATGGTTTCGAAAACTTAGACACTAAAACATGAGAGGAACCACTAAAGATAATATCATCAACATAAATCGACGAATAGTTGATCATTGCCTTGCTTGAGTAAAAAGAGAGTTTTGTCAACCTTTCCCATTGTGAACCCCTTTTCAAGTAAAAAGGTTTTAGCCTATCATACCATGCTCTAGGGGCTTGTTTTAATCCATACAAGGCTTTGGACAATTTGAACACATGATCGTGAAATTTGGGATTTTCAAACCAGAGGTTGCTTAACATATACTTCTTCATCACTATAGCCATTAAGAAAAGCACTTTTCACATCCATTTGATACGATCTAAAACCTTTGGATGCAAGAAATGCTAAAAGAATTCTAATGGCTTCAATTCTAGCAACAGAGCAAAGGTTTCATCAAAATCTAAACCTTCAACTTGAGAAAATCCTTGAGCAACCAATCTAGCTTTATTCTCGACCACAACACCATCCTCACTTTGTTTATTTTGAAAACCCATCTAGTTCCAATTATATTAAAATCGGAGGAGGTGGAACAAGCTTCCAAACTTTGTTACGCTCAAAATTCTCTAATTCCTCATGCATGGCATTGATCCAAGATTCGCCGCTTAATGCATGAGATATATCTTTGGGTTCAAAAGAAGCTACAAAAGCAGAGTGAGCATGAGAATCAGGAGCAATAAACCTGGCTCGAGTGACTCTCTCATTTAAATCTCCAATCATTTGTTTAGGTGGATGTCTTCTTTGAATGTGCAAAGGAGCTGTAGCTTCGGAACCTTCTCCTTCTTCTTCTTCGTTTTCAACATGTACAGAAGATGTTGCTTGAGGATGCTCAGCTGTAGGTGATGTAGTGGTAGGTGCCGAAAGAGGTACAGCTTGTTGTGCAATAGGAATCAACACTTCATCGTCAACATCATCATCATCATTATCAACAAAAATACTCTCCCCCTGAACATATGCACCTGTTTCTGCATCAATTGGACTAGTGCCTGGACTAGCCTCATCAAAAGTGATTTCACAGGTTTCTACAATTTTGTTAGTCTCCAAAACAAGTGCACGATAACCACGTGTATGAGCAGGATATCCAAGAAAGATGCCATCAGTTGCTCTAGCTTCAATTTTATCAAGATTTCCAGATTTCAAGACAAAATATTTGCATCCAAAAACTCTAAAATGAGATACACTAGGCCTATGACCAAAACGAAGCTCATAAGGAGTCTTGCCTAGCTTCGATCTCAAAAACACTCTATTGGAAACATAGCATGCAGTTGAGATTGCTTCAGCCCAAAACTTTCTAAGAGTGTGATGTTCATCTAGCATAGTTCTAGCCATTTCAACCAAGGTTCTGTTCTTTCTTTCAACTACACCTTTTTGTTGAGGCACTCTAGGTGAAGAAAATTGACGATCAATTCCTTTTTCAACACAAAAGTGATCAAACGAAGAATTTTTAAATTAAGTTCCATTATCACTTCTGATAGCTCTAAGTGCTCCTGGGTGATCAACAGATAATCTAGTAACAAGACTTCTAAAGTGACTAAAAGCCTCATCTTTAGAAACCATAAAATAAACCCAAGAGTATCTAGAATAATCATTAACAATGACCAAGACATACCATTTGCCTCCAAAGGATTGAACTCGAGAAGGTCCAACCGTGTCAAGATGTAGTAGCTGTCCTCGAGCGCTTTGTCATCACCATGGTAAGAGGTAGATGTGAACCCGCAAATATCTTACCATGTCTACAAGAAGAGCATACTAAATTGCTATCACCATTAAGCTTAGGCAAGCCACTTAATGAGATTTAAGCCACTAACGCGAAGTTAGATGATTAAAACCAACATGACCAAGTCTTCGATGCCAAAAGAATAAATCTTTAGAAACATTGGCAACTAGACACCTATGCTTAGAAAAAAGTGACACATCAAAATCAGCCTTAAAAACTCTTCCAAAGCGTGAAATCTTAAACACAAGGTCTCCTCAAGCATCTAAAACTTTGCATTCACTTTTCTTAAAGCATACTTCAAGATCTTCATCAATCATTTGTGAAACAGACAACAAGTTGTATTTCAGATTTTCAACTAGAGCCACATCCTTGAACATGAACTTGTTGTTTACCTTTATCGCACCTTTTGCCACAACAGAGTAGAAGATGCATCTCCAAAAGTAACACTTTCAAAGACGAGATGCACGAGTGAGGGAGGAGAACCAATTTTTATCACCGGACATGTGGCGTGAGCATCCGGAATCAACTAGCCAAATGTTCTCCTTCCTCGCACGAGAAGCCTACATAAAGGCAGAAGATGTCGAGGCCTCAGTACTGGGGTTAGAAATAAAGCATTTAGGAATCCAGTACTGAGACACACGACGAGTAGGCACAACACGAGTACATTTGTTCAAAAAATCAGATTTGCCCTTTCCCGTGTTTCTTGTAACAAAAGGTGTTTGCATCACCCTAGGCACAAAATGAGGAGTGACATGTGCCTTCCTGAAATTAGACCTAGCCTTAGTCTTCTCTTTCTTTTGCTGTTTGGCTAGTCTAAAGCAAAAATCTACTAAGTGTCCATCTTTACCACAATGAGTGCAAGTATACTTAACATGATGTTTAGCTTTAGTAGCAGAAGTAACATTTGCATTCATCATAGTAGAAGATAGCATACCAGCAGACTTGAAAATCATTTTCTTAGGCTCATTTGCAATCTCAAGTTTTCCTCTTTCAAGTGTCTTAATAATAGTAGGAGCATGTGACTTATAATGAGCATAAGAATCAAAACCTAAACCCTTGTGATGAGTACTGACCCTTGACTGATCCAGAATCATGTTTAGGTTTTTCTTTCCAGTAGTGAATCGTTCTAAAGATTTTTCCAAGTAATCAACCTTTCGAGCAAGAGTTAAACAGTTATTACATGGAACATCCACTTTTCCTTTCTGCTTATGACAAGTTGAGCATGAGAGAACTTCATGAGTGAGCATAGCATCTGTCATTTGAGAAACCCTAGCATTTGCATCGTGCAACTTCAATTCCAATATAGCACATTTAGAACAATGAGTTGTATCATGCAAATCAACAGTTGAACAGCTAGCGTTTTTAACATGTTTCACATTTTCTTTCTTTTCAGTATTGACTTGTTCTAACAAAGAAACATGTTCTTTCCTAAGCACAAGAAGCTCATCAGAATTAAGTCACATGATTTGCAAGCATCATCATCGTGAATCAAAGATTTAAGTCTAGCAATTTCAAAGATGCAAAGATTCCACAAGAACATTATGTTTCTTAATTTTTCTTGTCGCGTTTGTTAAGCAATTTTCCAAGACGAGCAACAAAGAATAGCTAAATCATCGTAAGAAGGATCTACCTCATTGAAGTCATTGCCATGATCATCCTCGAAGCTTCCATCACTTCTAGCCATGAGACATAATCCGCCAAATCATGCTTGCTTGGAACCATTGTGTCATCCTCACCGCTTCTCTGAATCCACATCACTTAAGTTCACTTGTTCAAGAGCAGAAAGAAGTCGATGAACAACCTTTTGTTGATGAAGCTCTTTTTCTTTCTATCACTTGGTGAAAACTTCTTCTTTTCTTTTCTTCTCGTCGTTGTCCTTCTCCTCCTTGATGTTTTACCCGCAAGCTTAGGACAATTTGATCTAATGTGATTGAGGTCACCACACTCATAGCATCTTGGAGGGCCACCACCAACTCTCTTTCTCATTCTCACATTCTCGCAAAGCTTTGTTAAACCGAGAAGAGAGTAGTGCCAAATCTTCTTCAGAAACTCTTCGATCTGTTCATCGCTTAGTGAAGACAAAGAGGACAAAGCAAAGCTTGAAGAGGCATTATTCTCGAGATATGCTAGATTGGGAGGTCAAGGCAATTGATTTATGATCGCCTTCCTAGCAAGAACATCCACTCATGAGTTTTTAATTTAGAGAATGTAACATCTAAAGTAAGTGTACTCATAACAAAGGATTCTCTAATAGATGTAACTTTCATCTCCCAAATAGACATGTCTAATGCACCAAGCAATTGTCTAGCATTTGTAGTCTCATCAAAGAAAACTCCAACAAAGACGTAAATTGCTAAGAATTTTATTGAACCGTGCAAAGAAATCATCTAGAGACTCACCGTGCTTCATCTCAAATCGCATGTATTCTTTCTTATAAATATCTTGCCTAACCTCTTTGACAATGTTAGAACCTTCATGATAATCACAAAGAGATTTCCATACCTCATATGCGACTTGAGATGAATCACTCGATCAAAATCACTTCTTCCTAGTCCTTGGATGATCAAATTCCTTGCTTTGTCAGTTTGCTTCAACATGTGCTCGATTGGTGTCATTGATCGCATCATTCTCGTGAACATTGTATGGCTTGTAAACCTTTTCCCAAATTGCAAAACCCCGAGCTTGAATATATGCTCCATCTTTGCTTTCCAAAACCGAAAATCAACACCATCGAAAACACAAGGTTTTGTCGAATACCTATCCATCGCTACGCTTTCTAATCACCGCTTAAGATTAATTAGAAAAACCTTGCTCGATACCACTTGTAGGATCGAATATACTAATGTAGCAATCGAGGGGGTGAATGATTGCGCGAAGCTAAAATCAAAATTTTGAACTTTTCAAACACCCCAATTAAAACTCAAATTGCTTGGAAATCAGTTTATGCGCTTGGGAAACAATAGACCATCACACGACCAAGAGATCACTTGGCGATCGGTTTGGGCACTTGGGCGACCAAAGAGAGCACTTCACGCACCGCTTGGCACTTAGGCGAGCAGTTTGGGCACTTGGGTGACCAGTAGACCAGTCTGGGCGACCACGTGAGTAGTTGGGCGACCACAAGGACAATCTGGGTGAGCACGTGAGCAGTTGGGCGACCACAAAGACAGTTGGGCGACCACGCGCACAGTCTGGGCGAGCAGACCGATATATATCCACTAAAATAGAAATTCCTGAAGATCCAGCCGTTAGATTGACATGAAATTTTTACTGTAGAAATTAGACTTAATTACACAGCTAACACAAAAAGAATCAAGTCAATCGGATCTACGGATCTAAAGTTATATCCTTCGTAAGATGACCAAACCTGGGCGACCACGCGAGCAGTCGGGCGAGCAGAACATCAATCTGAGCGACCACAAATTACAGAAGATCTAACCATTGGATTGATATGAAATTTTAATTGTATAAACTAGACTCAATTCCAAAGTGAACAAAAAAATAATCAACTCGATCGGATCTACGGATCAAAAGATATGACCTTCGCAAGATGACTGAACCAATTAGCAATCTACTGTTTGGTGACTAGGTTAGCAATCAGGGTGACCATGAATTGCTAAAGATCTAACCGTTGGATTGATATGCAATTTTAACTGTAGAAACTAGATTCAATTACGAATCAAACCCAATAAGAATCAATCCAATCGGATGTACGGATCAAGAGATATTACCTTCGCAATTGGACTAATGCATCTAATGACGATGAAACCAAATTTCACCTTCAAGGTCAGGACGGACCAAACACCGTGAGAGGGCTTCAGTTGCCCGGATCAATCTTCTAATCACCAAAAGCAAGATCATGTCCAGATCATCATCAATCTTCTAGTTGACGTGATGCGTGCATGCACGATCAATCTTGATTTGTTTTCTTCACACCGTATTGGCCAAAACTCACGCAAGAAAACTCATCCACACAGAGATACTTGGATTGCTAGATTGATCTTTATTTCTTTTGTCTAAAGTACTCCCACACAAGAGTACAAACCTAATACTCTGCTCTCTTGCTCAAACGTAAACAGGGGACACCTCACCCTATTTATACAGAGCAATCATAACGAGATTGAATACAACTCCAACACCAACATGGAAGGAGTCTGTATGCATCTCAACTTGGCCCAACGTGGCCAAAAACAACTCTTGCACGCATGTACATCCCACATGTCAGAATACGTGACTAACCACCTCCATGTGCATGTTCTCTGGCCTTAACGTCCCCGCATGACATCCTTGACCACCAAGACCTCGGTTCCTCCCTGAACCTAGTCCCGAACCTCGGTTCCTCCATGAATCTAGTTCCGGTCCCATCATCGACCACGTCCGCCCTCGAGCAACACCTGCACATGAATGAACAAAAAACGAATCCGAGCACAAGTCCACGACTTGACTCAAGGTTAATCCATGCAACCACTCACACGAGTGCATTGCATCAAGCAAAACCATTATGCTATCACCAGCATAATAAACATATCACCATAGCACATGCACAAGCACCACATATGCTATAACCAAAGTCACTTTACAATGCCAATTTCACCATTCAACCAATTTTTCATCACATGATCTCACATCATCTCTACCAACTCGTCGGTTGGCATCTGATAGGGCCTCTTTGCTATCAGTGCTGTTCCAGGTACTAACTCAATGACAAACTCGATGTCTCGATCTAGCGGCATGCTTGGCAAATCTTCAGGAAATACTTCTGGAAAATCTCTGACAACTGGCACATCCTCTAGGTCAGTGATCTTTATGCTATTGACCATTAATTGACCATCGCGAACTGCGGTTGCACGTACTTCTACTTTCTTGCCACTAGGGCTTTCTAGGGATACCATCCTTTGGCCACAATCTAAAACAGCTTTATAGTTGGACAGCCAATCCATTCCTAGGATGACATCCAAGGTTTGGGTATCTAACAGGATAAGATTTGCTAGGAACTCTATCCCATTCATAAGCAACTTAACTCCCAAACATCCAAGGCTAGACCGAAGCTCAGATCCTGGGGCTTGAACTAAAAGCACACATTTAAGATTCTTAACAGCAAATCCATTCTTCAATGCAAAACTCCGAGAAACAAATGAATGCGAAGCTCCAGAATCGAACAAAACTGTAGCAGGTACTGAGTTAACCAGGAACTTACCCAGTACAACATCTGATGCCTCTTGTGCTTCATCTGTAGTGATGTGGTTGATTCTGCCATGCACTGTCGTCTGAGGTGGTGCTCTTGCCTGCACTGGTATGTGATTTCCTCCTATCACTGGTGCCTTGGCGGGAGTAGTGCCCAAATTGAATTGGACCAGAGTAATTCCTCCCTTCTTCGGACATTTGTTGGTGAAGTGTCCTAGCTTGTTGCAAGAGTAGCATCATCTGACAGTGGATTGTTGATTCCCTACTGGTGCATTGCCCCCTTGCACTGGTGTTTGGAAATTCTGGGTAGTGGGGTGAGGTGCCGAGGTTGATGCCTTGTTGGTTATTTGTGGTTGAATCTAGGCAAACTACTGGGGAGACATCCTCAATCTGAACTGATTAGACTGCCCTACTTTACTAGCCATCCTGCGCTTGTGGTCCTCTCCTAATTCTTTGCGCTTGTCCTCCAGGATCAAGGCCTTATTGACCAACTCCTGATAGTCCGAGAAATTGTTGGCAATCAGTCCCACTTGCAGTCTAGAGTTTAGGCCTTTTAGGAATTAGGACTACCTAGCCCTGTCGGTAGCCACATCCTTAGGGGCATAGCGTGCCAACTGGGTGAACTTGTTCAAGTACTCTGCCATTGACTGGCTTCCTTGCTTTAGGGCCCTGAACTCTTCCTTCTTCAGGTCCATCATTCCTTTTGGCATATGATACTGGCGGAAGGCGGTCGATAACTCTTCCTAGGTGATCTCCTGTGGGGCTTCATGCACGGCACAGTAGTTCTCCCACCACTCTACGGTAGTGCCCTCTAGCTAATGCGAAGCATACAACACCTTCTCGTTGCCCTTACACTAAGTGATGTGCAACTTTCTCTTAATGGTCCTCAACCAGTCATCAGCTTCCAATGGGTTGACATTGCCTAAAAATATCGGTGGGCGGGTCCTCTTGAAATCTGATAACTTGGAGTAAGGATGCGGCCCATTGCTATCATGATGAGCGCTGTTGTTGCCTACAGCTTGATTGGTCACACTTTGCATCTGCTGCATCATTGCCTGCATAAGTTGAGTCTGTGCTACTAAAAAAGCTCCCAAGTTCTGCATGTCCACCGGCAGTGCTGGCTGTGGTGGCGCTCCATCGTTGAAGTTGTCGCTCGGGCGAAGGCCACTTCCTAAAGCTCTACTATTTCCATAAGTGTTCACCATCTGCTTGATTGCTTCGTTGGTTAGGAAAGGTAGAAGTATCATAGATAAGATGCAAGAATTTCTTTGGCGGGGGAACAGGTTAAACCCAAACTTTAAACAACTTTATTAATTATACTTGGTATGGTTGCTTACAAAAGCCTAAGGGCTATGCAACACATACTGCACACCCAGCAAACAATAAGAACCAAACTAAGCACACAACCTTAACGCTTATTATAAAGGGTAAGACTATCTTATTGACACGACTCAACAATTGAGTCTCAACTTAACTCTAAGACTCTCACTCCTCCAACCACCCTGGATGAGACTAACCCGGTGCATACACCGGTGGGTGGGCTGGCGCTGGTGCAAACTGATCCTGGTGCCCAGCAGCTGGATGCACCTCCTGCTCCTCTAGCTCGAACTTGACCTCCTCTGGGTCTTCCTCCTCAATGTCCAGTGGTGCTGGTGCAGCCTAGCCAACTCCTTGCAGTGCCTTCTCGAGCTCCATGACCTCTCAGTGAAAGCCATGTGAGTATCCTGTAGCTCCTCCTCTGTGACTCTGAGGGCCTCGTACACCATCTTCAGTTCTTCTACGGTGTCTCTAGTGTGGGCCTCCTAAGCTGCTGCCAGTTGTGCTAGATGCACAACTGTGGCATCCTCCTCCTCCTCGATCCTCTGTCACCACGAGGCTCATCCTGACAGGTGAAGTATGAACATAGTGTCCTCGAGCTCGCGAGAGTAGTCGTGACAGATCATTCTCAAGTTAAGTCGAGAAGCCTTCTGAATACCGATATCAAAGGTAGTCCTCCTCACTGTGATGTTGATGGGCTGACTTACTTTTTCGTTGTCTCTAGCATAGATCAAGAGCTTGCAAACCACTCCTCTTGTCACTCCATTGACAATCTAGTTTCTGCCTCGGTACATGGGTCTGGTGAAGCCTCCCAGAACCTGAAGAACTCTCCACAATTGCTATGAGCCACCCTCACGCCTCTCAGACGCTCATCGCCTCCTCATCTATTCAAAAGAGAAATAGATAAGTCCACAACTCTCAAACAGCCACGAGAAAATAAAAATTTCAGCAAAGGTGAGGAACGGAGAATAAGAAGAGTCAAGAGTGTTATTTTAGTCAAATTTAGGTTTTCCTTTAGAAAATAGTTTTGGACACACCTAGGACACCACCATGCTAACTAGGGCCAAGTCCTATAGTCAGTATGCTCTGATACTACCTCTATCGAAACCCGAATTCACCAATTCGAAACTATTGTGTGTTACAGCACTAGTCCCAGGATCAACGCTAGTGCACACAGCTTAACATCGGTAAGCATCACATCATACACAACGATAAGGATAATAAGACTCCATTTATTAGTATAGCTTGTGTATATCTTATGATCACTTACATTATTCAGCCACACAGGTCTAGACTGAAAATAAACTAAGACAAATGCAGCGAAAATAATAAAAGATGTTGGTGACTCATCAGTACACCATAGGCGACTGACAAGGCTTGTGCTTGGTGACTCGTGTCCACCTGGAACTCCTCCTGCAAGGGCGATGACTCCACTGTTGATTTGTTCTTGATGGCAAGGATGAGTACAAAAGCACTCAACAAGTTGTGCATAGAATGCATCTCTACCATAACTATATGCAAGGCTTATTCCAAAGGAAAGGTTGTGTGGTTTATTTGCAGTAAAGCAGCATTTATGAATACATACAATACATAGATTGAAAAGACAGTAAAACAAATAACAGTAATAATTAGATTCAATGTTTCTCAAGTAAACCAAGTTTCTAACCCTAAGTCAAGTTTCATCTTTCCATATGGCAACCTGCCATCCCATTCAATTTTCCAATTAATTAACTAACCCTTGACTGTAATTCCCGAGCTATGCTCAGTACCGTGAGCACGGCTATCCGAATTGATTTATACTCTGCAGAGGTTATGCACTTTACCCACATGATGCAACCATGCACCACACGGGCGAATAATCATAACAAAGCCTCTACAATGCCCTACCTTAACCCAGTACTACCCACTGAGATTTCAACACTGGTGGGACAGGTTACCACATCCAGGGCCCCCTCTTGCGCCATGTGAGCCACCTCGTGCGAGGACTGGTTACCTCTACCTAGGTCTCATAGCACCACAATAGTACCAAAGCTAAGACATTGCAAATTAGTCAGCTAGGCTGCCCCATAACAGACATGTGGTTGCATGACTGACTCAGGTCAAAGGCTCACATGGTTAAGTTCTTAGGGTGATCAAAGCAAGACTTGCACATACCGTCAGCCCATCGGGCCCACCTTGGCATACTTGCCCTTGACACTTGCTTCAATCTAAGTGATTACCAACCCAGTTGATTACCAAGCACCACGTGCTATCCCCAAATCAACATTGTTGCATGACCTCCTTGCCACAACAATGCAATCTCTTTGTGTGACCACACATGACATACAAGTTTACATCATTGTTCCATAATCCATTAGTCAAGATTAATTATCAATGATTCAAGTACATGTGATGACGTGGCATGGCTAAGCAATCTAATCGGATCTAACCATCCCATGTTGATTTTATTATTAACCAACTATAGAAAACCAACCTAGGGTGACAAGTAGACCATGGCATACAATTGACATGGTAGGGTGTAGATCAACAGGTATGTTAGCTAACTCCCAATCTAGATTGAAAACATTTGTACGCATGAAATATTATGCAATATCATAAAAACAAAATAGCAATTTATGAACATAGGTTCAACATGATCAAAGCACAACTTGCCTTGGTGAAGCTACTGGTCTTGTTCTGGAATCTGGTCTTGGGGTGCCAAATCCTCCTCCGATCTCAAAACGCCTCGTAGAAAAATCAGAAAAAATTAAACACCATAGACTGTCAGGAACTTTGAATAGAAAGTTTGGGGCTCAGTATTCACCTCATGGCGCCCAAACAGTGCAACCAATGGACTCCCTAATTTTTTCATAGATGGACATATGAGTCACACACTTTCTCTAAGAAGAATCAATCAAAATGATTTCTTTAGATTTTTCTAAAAATCAAATACTGACTGCTGCGCAAAGAACAAGTTCTAAACAGATTTGCAACTTGATGGAAAACTTGATCTCTAGTCTATCCTATGGTGCAAGGGAGGTGTAAAACCATATGAGCACCCTCAAGACATCATGGATTAGCAGATGTCGAAGGAGTGGAGGCAAACACACAAGTTGCAACAAAAACCATCAAAGAAACAAGATTGAAACCAAAGAACTAGCAAGAACAAGTTATGAACTTGAAGGAACTTAATTTGACTACTTTGGGAGAGTTTTACACAGCCACACCTAGGTGGAAAAAGCTCTAAAGAGAGCAAACAATAGCCAACTCTTAGCCCCAAGACTTGGAGGGAGAGGCACCCGCTCCCTTTCTTTTATAGGGCCACCAAGTGAACCTCATCCCTTGGATCAAGCCACTGTCCCTAGCACCTCATCCAAGGGTTTTGATTTACCCACTCAACTAGCCATGCAAAGGCTAACCCAAAACTCACACACAGAATGGGTTTACTTGCACGGTTCTCAAAGCACACTATCTAGACTCGCTAACCTATCAACTAAACCATGATCAGACGGCACTCATTGATCCATGTGGCTTCTAGCTAGTATCATTTCTTTTCCTTGTCTTCTTGGCTTGCACGAACTTTGTCTCCGATCATCTTCTAGTGATCCTCTATCGTCTGGACCTCTGACGCACCTCGCTTAGTCCCGATCATCCTCCACCTCACCATGATCGAGCATCGTCGTCGTGCAACCATCAAAGACAAGGAAAACCCATCACATAGCAATATCCAAAAAGATATGCGATAATCATCACACAATCATTAATTAAATCAATAACGCTTAGAAGATCCGATGCAACCCCTCCAGGCCGGTAGCATTGCCCTCAGTAGGCCAGTGCTACCGCTCACTGGCCAATAGCACCGCTCCTACTGCAACACTTGAAAACATACTCTCTGAAATTTCACATCAAGATTAGGGTCCGGTTACTCGCCACCAAGAGTACTGCTACCATGCCCTGTAGTATCAGAAAAGGCAATCAAATCTCAAATTGCTTCAAATTGAAAATCCAATTCAAATCAAACTCAAATCCAAAACAATCCAAGCTCAACTTCAGAGAAATACTCATCACACACAGGTATAGACTTCCACATGGTCTTTCAATCTCCCCCTTGATGTGTATATTGACAAACACATGAAAAGGCACATAAGTTTTGAGTTTGAAGTAAAATAGAAGAAAGCAATTTGAATGCAAAGCCAAACTCAGCAATGCGAGTTTTAGAGCTAATCTCAAGAAAGAGCAAGTTTTGCATAAAAACTCTAAAATCTAATAACACAAACATGCTTATGATCTATAAAAGATAGCAAAAACTTTGTCAAGATCATAAGAGCCAAGATGCATTAATTAATTTTTAAAAAAAATTGATGCCTTTTCTGCAATTTCTCTCTCTTTTGGCAATATAGGCATCAAGATAACATTTTTCTCCCCTATATTGTATGCATGCAATCTAGAAGAGTTTTAAAAATTATCCAAGTGACTATGAAGACAAGATGTGACACCAAGCTAGTTGTCGGCGTATTTTGCCTGACAAGATTCCACTGCGGAGTGTGTACCCCCTAAACGGAAATTATGGTTCGGTAGGGGTCATCTTCATAGTTGGAAACCCTAATGTCTCTCGGTGGGGGTCTCCAAGGCCAATGGATATTGGACACAATGATTTACCTGTTCAGGCCCCGGTGTAATGCTGACTTTATGTCCTGCTAATTCTTTGTTGGAGAAACGTTTACAACGGTGTTCTTCAGTGTCTGCTTCTCTATGCTGTTTTTGCTCTAGTCGACCAACCCCCTTCATCATGCACCAGGATGCCGTTATATAGACGAGCCACCTTAGGCAGGAGAGAAGGTGGTGCCATACTTATCTACAATACATTAATTACACCCATTATTCCAGCTTCCACGTCGACCCATGACTCATTTATTAAGCATGCCTTCGTGGCCTTGTCCTTCGAACCCTATTTAATGTCAGTGAGAGGCCTCGCCCGGTCCGCCCGGGACAGGATGCTTCTACGACGGGTTGGTGAGAGACGTCAGAGGGATAGGCTGTCATCGTGTCGAAAGTTGAATCCTTCACAATTAATGGCCCTAACACAAGGTGCCAGGGGAGGGAGACTTCCAGGCGAAGCCATCCCCTCATTTCTTTGGTTGCCTTCGTGGCCTAATAAGAGGGACCCAAACACCGCTTCGCTGTCAAAGCCGCCACGCAGTTACCACTTCGCCCAATGAAAGGTATGAATCGCCAGTCGCCGCCAAGAGGTCACGTGAGCTTCGCCAATGGGCGGCGTCTCGCCAGTCGCCCGCTAGGGTGCCACGCAGTCGCCGCCGCCAGAATCGCCAGTCGCCGCCGGCCACACGAAGCTTCGCCCGGCGGCAGCGGCGTCTTCGCCAGTCGCCATCGGTGCCACAGTGCCGCCGCCTCGCGATGAGAAGGGCGAATCGCCAGTCGCCGTCGCTGCGGGGCCACGTGGGCTTCAAACCGGGCCAAGCCATTTCTTGGGCCCATTGCTTTTACGGTGGAGAGGGTACCCCGGTGCAAAGTACACCTAGGGGTGGGCAAATAAACTGGAAACCGAAAACCGAAACCGTTAAAATCGGAACCGAAGCCGAAAAAACCGAAACCGAATTATTCGGTTGTTGATTCGGTTAGTTGTATGAAATTACCGAACATTTTCTAGTTAATTCGGTTTTAACCCTCGGTTAACCGAATTAACCGAACTTTGGTAAAGAGACCCACCAAATCGGAGACATATTGAAAACTCCTTGTCTGTTTGTCATCGCCATAGACAGTCAGAGACTCCTTCTTCAATACTTGAAACCATAATTGCATAAGGAGCATTTCAGTATGAAACAAACAACTGGGTTGTCTTTAAATTAAGGTGTCAAAAGAGAAGGCTACAAACGGTGGTTACCTGAGCAACAAAGTTGCTGACGACACGGCCATCATCAATGCCAAGTTCGGTTAATTCGGTTAAAACCGAAACCGAATCGAACTATCGGTTAACCGAATTGTCGCCATCAAAAATTTTCAAACACAATTCGGTTTCAATTTTGAAATAACCGAATTTCCAAATAAACCAAAATCGAAAGATTTTTTCGGTTAAACCAACGCCGAACTGAGTACACCGACAAGAGCCCCGGGCCATCCCGAGCGTGTGATACCGCCAGACCTTAATTAATGCCAGTGCGCTCATGGATGGACCCACCACTTCTGCACACGCAACCGCTTCGGTCCTCCCCACGACCGCTGATTTTTCTCGGGACTCGAAACGTCATGCCGTTCATTTGGACGTGAACCGTCCTTGCGGGGGGCCTATATATGCATACACCCCCACGTAACAGTTCACGCCTTCTATTTCCTTCAGATTTCGCTCTTTGCCCTTTCGCCTTCTTTTGCTTGAGAGACTTCACTTTCATTGCGATGGTGCAATCTCTCGCTTCCTCCACCGCTGTCCAACGCCAGATGGACTTCGCCACTGGGGTGGCACCTGGGGGTGCTCTTCACCCCTGCCTGGGGACCGCCACGCCAGAGTGTGAGCTGGGGGAGATCATTGTCTTCACCTGGTGGCTTATGGCGGGCCTCGTGCCGCTATTTTCTGAGTTCTTCCTCATCGTCCTCCACTTCTACGAGATTCACCATCTCCATCTCTCCCCCAATTCCATCGTCTTCCTCTCCACCTTCGCTTACCTCTGCGAGATGTTCGTGGGGGTGATGCCTAATCTCCCCCTCTTTCGCTATTTCTTCACCTGCCGTTCCACCCCCGACAATGGGGGAGTCGCTGGGAGCTGTCACTTTCGGCTTCGCGATGGGTCGACCTCCCGCTACATTCCCTTCTAGGCCCGCTCCAACTGGAAGAACTGGCGGGGCGACTGGCTTTATGTCGGCGACGGCAGCGGGGTCGACCTTCTCGGAGTACCCGATGCGCGGGCGGTAGCCCACGAGAGCTGGAGCTCGCCCATCGAGGAGACGGCGGAGCTCCTAGCAATGGTGGCCCGCATTGATCGGCTGCGGGGTGCCGGCCTGATTGGGGCGCTGGTAGTCCGAGACTTCGTGTCTCGGAGAATCAGCCCCTTGCGTCGTCGCGCCCGCTCTGCATGGCAATACACAGGAGACGACGACATGATGCGCACGTACCCAGGTAGTAAGTCCTTTGGCCCTTCTTCTTGAATGCATACTTTTCCCTGTGGTCTTTGTTATTTAGCAGTTCTGTCTTCTTCTGGCGCCAGGGGAAGGCAACCTGAACAACGCCACCATCTCCCAATGGCTATCCGTGTTGATCCCGCCAGTGCCAAGCGGCTTAGAGTTTCCGGCCGACGCTCGGCCACTTTGTGATCTGGAGTCTTCGGAGCGCCTCCAAATCATACAATCCTTCCCGGCGATGGACTCCACAGGTCCCGCCGTGGTGCCGGCCCGTGGCCCCTTAAGAATCAGGGACTAGCCCCGGGCTGCTGATCGAAGCGCATGCAAACGGCCTGTTGCTTGACGCCCCAGTAGCGGACCCCAAAGGGTTGCACCGAGCTCACTGCCGCTACACTCGCGACCCCACTAGCCGCGACTGAAGTGGCAACGTCTTCTCCCGGGGCGGCAACGCCAACCGCCCCTTCCTCGGAGCCGGCTGCATCGACGCCTGCTCCAGCTCCTGCGGCGCCGCTTCCACCGGTGCCAATTCCGTTGGCACCAATTCCAATGGCTCCAGGCCCCATTGCCACTAGTATCCGCCCGAGCGGACTCACAGTGGCACCTGTATCCTTTAGCTTCAGATCGCCCCCAAGGGCGGGTCACTCAAGCACCCCGCCCGCGCAGACGTCCGTGGCGCCACTAGGCGTGGCGGGCGCCTCTGCCCAGGAGCAGCCTGGCAGCTCCGAGGGTGCTGGGCTCAATGTTGCGGGGTCCAGCACCTCCGTTCCTCCCGCTCCGATCGCCCCCGTTGTCCACGCCATCAATTGCGAACCCCGCGACGGTTTGGCGGAGCACTCATGCATGACCGGACTTTCCTCACGGGCCGCGGTAGCCCCACTTGGTGCAGCAAGTGGAGACATTCTTGCTGGGAACTAGGGAGGCGGAGACATATCGCCTAGGAAAGGGCCACCGGGGCAACCTTGCTTGCCCGAGCACAGGAGGCCGAGATGGCGCTGAGGGAGGCAGCGGAGACGCAACGGCGAACGCTGCACAACATCGCGACCATGCTCCGGTCATCATCTGCGGCGCATGGCGCGGGTCTTGAAACCGCCGAGTAGATCTTCGCGAGCATTTGGAGCCCACGGTGATGCAAGATCGCCATCGCACCACCCGGTGGTGATCGCTATCCGACTGCCGGTTGCCACGACCTCCGTTCTATCCATGAAGGGCAGCAAGTTGCCAGAGCCACCGCCGCCTTCGTGCTCGCCTGCTACACCAACCGCGATGCCGCTTTCAATCCGATGGCCATTGCAGATGGCATTGAAGGAGACGAAGCCCAGGCGCAGGCGCTCGTGCAAGAGGCCACGGAGCACGTCACCAACATGATGGCGGCGGAAGCTCCAGACCTGGGCGCGGCAATGGGCGAGCCAAAGGCCGGGGATGATGACAAGGGCATCAAAGCCGCCAACGACGACTGACGACCCGGGCCGCTTCTTTTGAATTTATATCTTTTTGTTCCTGCTTACTGCATGCCAGAACAATATTAACAATTGTAAATGAAGTTGGCACATTTTGATTTCTCCTGGGCATGTCATCTGTTTGCACTTTAGGTATGCTTGCTTCAATTCAGTTCTCAGGCGATCATTTCAAATTTCGCTTATGACGTAAACTCAATTCTCGGTCAGTCGATACTTAGGCATTATGTGAGTGATTGTAGCAATGCAAACAGGGATCATGCGGTGAATGAAGAGCACGGACAAGTAAAGTTTTAAGTTGTTGTGCAAGGGTATCACTGTCTCCTGTCGTTTTGGAACTTATATTTCCGTGATCTCTTGGAATTTCACCGCAACATTGCACAACAAGGAAGTGAGCTTACAGGAGCGGTACTGGACTTGCGGTGTTCATGAGACGACCAATGGGACTACATGGAGTTAACCCGGGTGTACGGGCCACGTTTGAGCCACCATGCCATACCCGCACTCCTAGTCACACGTCCTTGCAGTACAAACGTTGGGTACTTCCATTTATCAACGAGGAGCCATTAGGTTATAAGAGCCAGTGATAGCCATACATACTTCAACCCATTAAGGCACAAGTGTAAGAAATAAGTTGATACTGCCAAGGCAAGCAACTTATTTTCGCCATGGGCCATTGGGCGACCAGCTCCCTGGCCAGTTACAAAGGCCAATACTTCGGCGAGTAGGGTGCGATCACCCACCTGCTCGCCAGGCGAGCAGAGCGTGATCGCCGGACCACCCGCCGAACCGTCACATGGGCTTATCGCTGGGCGAGTAGGGCTTGATTGTTTGACCGTTTGCCTGGGGGCTGTGCGGGCCACTCGCCAGGTGGGCAGGGCGTGGTCGCCTACCTGCTCACCCAGCCGCCACAGGGTTACCTCAACTTCCTGAGCTACAGGCGCATTCATTATTTCATCTGCAATCTCGCATAGCCATTGAAAGCACAAGTAAGCATCGCATAAAATATGTAGAAAACGTATTAGGGGGCATAAGGCCCCCCGCGAGTATGTCATGGTCCCCTGCGTAGAAACTTAGGCTCTTGCAATTCGAAATTAGCTCACGGCTCCACGTGATATGGGGACAGGTTCACAGGAGGGACATTGGGCTTATTCGGTACTCGCGGAGACAACCGTCGGTGCTCCATTGAGCTGGACCGAGGTGTGCGAGCCACGTTTGGGCACTGTGCTAGGTTCACGCTCCTGGTCACTCGTCTGAGCTCGACGTGAAGTCCGGGCATCACCACGGATCAACAAAGAGCGGCCAAGCCACCAGGGCTCATGACATTTTCTCGCAAGTTTTCCCGCCAGGGGACAAACAAAAGAAGTAAAGCAGAAACTCTTGAAATAAACAACTTTATGCCACAGCGCGGTCCGCCTACTGAAAAGCCAGCGAGGCGGGATCTTCGTCTTGATCGTCATCATGGGGGTGACCCTCCTTGAGCCGCCACTCGACCATCTTATTCACAACCCGGCAATCCTCCAGGCCGTGAGAGTTGGTCTTGTGGATCGGGTAGTAAGGCTTGCCCTCCTTATCCTCATGGCGGTCGCTCCCCCGACCACGGCGGTCGCCGCGCTGGCCCTGGTGGTCATACCGCCGCTCACGGCGGTCGTGCTTCGGCGGCCGGGCATCTTCAGACTTGCACTCGGCGGCCAAGACCCGCCTGGTCTCGATCGCCTCGCCTTCGCGTCATACGCTTGCGTGGCGGGGCCCTTGAAGTCCGCCATCATCACAAGATCCTCGCGTGGCGCTGGATGCCGGTCCCCGAGCCTCCACCGCTCGCGCGCACTTGTGCGCCAGGGAAAAGAGCTCAGAGGTGGTGGCGACGTCGCTGGTTGCCATCTTTTCCCGCATCTTGCGGTCACGCACGCCTCTTCAAAAGGCGGTGACGACCGACTGCTCAGAAATCCGGTGTATTGTATTGCGGCAGTGGCAGAATCACCGGATGAAGTCGCGTAGTGACTCCCCTCTTTCCTGCTCGAGGGCATGGAGATCGTCCTCCACGCTCGGTTGCGCGAATGAGCCTTGGAAGTTGGCAACGAAGAGGTCGCACAACCCCTCCCACGAGTGCACCGATCCTCGCGGGAGGTTCAACAGCCATGACCAGGTGGACCCTGTCAAGGCCGTTGGAAAGTAATTGGCCATGGCCTTGCCAGACCCGCCAGCGGCACACACCACCGTGGTGTAGATCTGCAGGAACTCCTCTGGGTTGGTGGTGCCGTCATACTTCTCGATGGAGGCCGGACGAAATCTCTCGGGCCACACCACATGGCGCAGCCGTTGAGAAAACGCCTGGCATCCAACGCCATAGGGGGGATCCCGCCGTCCACCCTGACCTCGACCTAGAAACCGTACCGAGGAGAGCAGAGCGTGACTCCCCAAAGAGTCGGAGGAACGAACCTCTTCCTCAGCCTGAGGGTGAGAGTCACGAGAAGAACTCTCACCCCCAGGGACCATCCATCCATCGTGAACGCGGCTACGCTGCAGGTTATCACGCAGATCACCGCCGCGCGGCTGACGCCGGAGCTCCAGATGGGACCTCAGGTCCCTACGGCTCCTCGCGGAGCTGGGACCTTCTTTTTGCACACCCTTCCCTTTACTCTGGCCCACCTGGCCAGAGTGCTTCCTGCTAGGGTGACTGGAAGCTTCGGTGTGCTCCACGGGCACCACGAAGTCAGCCAGCACCTGCGACTTGATGGCCGTGCGTGCCACGAACTGGAGGTCGAAGGCGGCCAGCTCCATGGCCCACTTGGCGATGCGACCTCTGGCCTCCGGGTTCTTCAAGATTTCCTTGAGCGGAAAGTTGCTCGGGATGACCACAGAGTGAGTCTAGAAATAGTGCTGGAGCTTGCGCGAAGCCATGAGGAAGGCATAGAGCAGCTTCTGGACCTGAGGGTAGCGCTCCTTCGGCCCATGGAGGACCTCACTGACGTAATAGATCGGGTGCTGCTGCGCATCTCACTTGGCCACCAGGACAACGCTGACGGCCTGAGCGGTGCCCGCGAGGTAGAGCAGCAGCTTTTCACTTGGTCGCGGGGTCGTAAGCAAGGGTGGGGTTGACAAGTATACCTTCAATTCGTCAAAGGACCGCTGAGCCTCGGGCGTCCACTTGAAGCCCCCGTGCTTGCGCAAGGCCTTGAAAAAGGGCAACCCGCGCCCGCCGAGCCTTGAAATGAAGCGGCTGAGGGCGCCCATGCGACCGGTGAGGCACTGTACCTGCTTTACCGAACTCAGAGGGGCCATCTTTTCTATTGCTTCGATCTTCTTCGGGTTCGGGCCGACTCCCGAGCCCCCGATCATGTAGCCGAGCACCTTCCCGACGGCGGCGCCGAACACGCACTTCTCCAGGTTGAGCTTGATCTTGTGCTTGTTCAGGTTGGCGAAGGTCTCCTCAAGGTCTTGAATGTGGCTGGCCTCGGCGGAGCTCTTGACGATGATGTCGTCCACGTAGACCTCGAGGTTGCAGCCGATCTGAGGCTCGAAAGTCTTGGTCATCAGGTGCTGGAAGGTCACGCCGGCGTTGCGGAGACCAAACGACATGGTCGTGTAGCAGTAGGTCCCAAACGGCGTGATGAACGACGTCTTGCTTTCGTCGTCGACTGCCAGCTTGATCTAGTGGTATCCAGAATAAGCGTCCAGGAAGCTTAGCAGCTTGGCATTCGCTGTGGAGTTGACAATCTGGTCGATGCGCGGGAGAGGGAAATTGTCCTTCGGGCATGCCGAGTTCAATCCTGTGTGGTCCATGCACATCCTCCACTTCCCGCCTTTCTTCTGCACGATGACGGGGTTGGCCAGCCATTCGGAGTAATCAATCTCACGAATGAAACCAGCCTTCAACAGCTTGTCAATGTTCTCCTTGATTATTGCAACCTTCTCGGGAGAGAAGCGCCGCAGCTTCTGGCGCACAGGCCGGCAATCGGGCCGTACCTGCAATCGATGCTCGACCACCTCCCTCGGGACACCCGGCATGTCTGCCGGCTCCCAAGCAAATATGTCTTTGTTGGCACGGAGGAAGGTGACGAGCTCGAGTTCCTATTTGGAACTCAGTTCGGTCGAGACATGGACGCACCTGGAGGGGTCCCCCTCCTCGAGCGGCACAGCCTTCGTAGCCTCTATTTGCGGATGACCCATACGGCGAGTGACCTTCGTGGTCGCTGCCGGGCCCTATTGAGGTAGCATACCCGCGAGGGCCAGGGCCTGAGTCTCGCAGCCGTGCGCCGCTTTAAGGTCGCCGCGCACAGTGATGACGCCACTTGGTCCTGGGAGCTTCAAGCAGCAGTGGCCGTAATGATTGGGCGCCATAAACTTGACCAGAGCTGGGCGCCCGAGGATGGCGTTGTAAGGGAGATCACCCTCAACCACCTCAAAGGTGACCAGCTCGGTGCGAAAGTTGTCTGAGGCACCGAAAGTGATGGGGAGGACCACCTGTCCCAGAGGGGTGGTCAAGCTTCCTAGCACAATCCCGAAGAATGGGATCGCGATGTTCTTGACCTTCGACCGGGGGATCTGCATTCGGTCAAGCGCTCTAGCTAGCAACAAGTTGAGGGAACTACCCCCATCGACCATGACCCGCCTGACCAAGGTATTGCTGATGGTGGGGGTCACGACCAAGGTGGTCTTAAGATCCTTGGACATACCTTGGGGAGCATCCTCCGGCGTGAAGGTGATCGTTGCACCAGCCCATTTGCAGGGCTGATCCACGGGCTTCCCGGCGGCGGCTTGGTAGACCACGCGCGTGGCATCCTTGATCTCGCACCGGGATTGGTATGCCGATGAGCCGCCGAAGATGACGTCGATCCGTGATCGCCTCTGCTGAAATCGGTCGAGGTCGACTGGTCCTCCTCGCGATTTACCCCGCTCGGCCGATCCCCTCTTTCGGGAGTGTAGGCATTTCCCCACGACCGTCGTAGAAGGCCTCCAGCTTGGCTTGCCAGGCCCTGCAGCTTCGCAAGTCGTGGCCCGAGATCCTGTGGAACAAGCAGTACCATCGTCGGCCGAGGCCGCCCTCGGGACCTTCTTGGGCGGTTTGACCGCGTGACCCGGGCGACGATCCTCCCCGCCGAAGTTCGGCATGGCATCTGCTGGGGTCGTGGTCAATTTTGCTGTGGATGGGGCCTCTCCCGGGCTGGGTCTCGTACTTCCATGACCTCTCGGTGCCCATCCACCGAAACGATCACCTAGGGTCGACCACCATCGCGCTTGCCGTCCCTCTTCCGCTTCTTGGCGACCGAACCTTGGTCGGTACTCTTGGCGTGGGAAGGGCTAGCTTCACCCGAATTGACGCCAAGCTTACCTTGGTCGTAGTCGCGCTTCCAACGGACTGCATCATCCGCGTCGCGTGGCGCTCATCCATCGCGAAACAAATTTTGTTGACGGTGAGCCTCGCTGTAATTTCCAGTCTTGATTGGGCGCCGTCGCGACGCCGAACTTGAAGGCTTTGATCACTGCTTCGTCGGAGACGCTTGGGATCAGGGTCCTGGTGCGGATGAACCGCCGCACGAAATCGCTGAGGGGTTCGTTTTTCCCTTGAATCACTCGATCCAGGTCCTTCTCCCTACCGGGCCGCTCATAGCAGCTCTGCAAGTTTGAATGGAGCGCGCTCTGGATCTGGCGCCACGAGCGGAAGGTACTGGGCTTCTGGTTGAAGAGCCAAGTCCGAGCGGCTCCATCCAGAATGCTAGGGAGGTAATTAGTCATCACGTACTCATCTCCCCCTACGGCCAAAATGGCGGTGGTGTAGATCGACAGGAACTCATCGGGGTTCTTTGTTCCATCAAACCGCTCGATCAAGGCGGGCTTGAAACGAGCCGGCCAACGCACCCGCTGAAGGTCGTCGGAGTACGCCGCGCAGCCATAGGCCGGAACTGGGGCACGCCTGGGGAGGTCGTCATCGGTAATGCTTTCGCTGCTGCCAGACTCGAGGTCTTGGCTACCTCGACGCCCCGACCTTCGACGAGGGCGGTCGTGGCGCCGAGCACGGGAGTCACCCGGGAGATACCCCAAGCGATCTTGAACTCTGTGACGCCTAGGCGGGATATCCGGGGAAAGGCTCCCAGACCCGCCGCCGTTTAAATGTGAGCTGATGTAGCTCGGCTGACGCCAAACACTATTCGGAACCGTGTCCCCGGGGTGGCAACGCGGCGGAGTCAGGGACACGTCCCGAGGTTCTTTGGCGAGAGGTGCATCCCGCCGAGTCGTCGATGAGTCTTGCCGGCGTCGGCGCTGATGAGTTGCCGCACTTCTCGGGGAATGAGTCCTCGAGCGCGACTCTGGTCTTTGAGGTACAACCTCAGTTGCGGCACGATCGAGCTCGTCAGCCAGAGCATGGCCAAAGAGTTCCGACCTCACCCGATTTGGATCAGTCATGACCTGGGTGATGGCACAGAGGCGCTCTCCCGAGGGAGGGCAGCCCGGTGGCGGACGGCACCGCCTTTTCTGATCCTCTCACGGAGGGCGATTATAGCTCGTTGATGGCGACATGCACCATCCGGCGAGCGTTTTCAGGGGTCTGCGGGTCATGTTCACCCCCCGCCATGCCTACGCCGTGGCTGTCTGCCATGAGGACGTGCCGCCCGCGCAGTGGGGGTGAAGGCGAAAACAAGGACGTGGAGTCATCACGCCCAGGGTCCGCGCCCGAGCCCACGCTTGAGGAATGTCCCTCGACGGAGTACGACATGCTCCTGAAACCTCGACCTCCTTCCTTCGAGTGAGCGAAGCTACCGGGCCCCACGGTGGGCGCCAGCTGTCGACGATTGGGATCGCCTAACCGCAAAGGTGAAAACGGGGTGAGTGTGAATGAGGGACCCAGAAAGCACTTCGCTCAACAATGGTGCGGGTGTAGGTTGTAGGAAGACATCAATGAGCAAGTAACAACAGATTATACTGGTTCGAGCCCCCGTGAGGGTAACAGCTCTACTCCAGTCGTCTCCTGTGGTGGAGGAATTCACTAATGATGTGTACAGTGGATTATAGCTCGAGCTTGGGTGCTCTGATGGTGTACTGGTCTATCGCTAGAGTCCTCCTCTATACGCATGCCTTGCGAGATCTTATATCCTCCTGGACGCTGCCTGTAACGGATGGGCGAGATTCCCGGAGTAGTGGTCTCATGCACTTTGAAGGTGGGTCAGAATCGCCCGAAATGCCGCCCATCGCCCGCCTTTGACGAACTACCTGTGTCTTGTAATCGCCGAGTAGGCGCCGCCGAGCCAAGGTCGAGGCCGAAGTGAACAGGACCCCGCCGCCCGAGCTCAAGGTCGTGTGGGAACGAGCGCCGCTAGGTCGTGGTCGAGGGCCTTTGCTGCAATGTCTGGAGCCAAGGGCCCCTTTGACCACACGTTGACTTGTCAGAGATTTTCCCAGTCCTCGTCATGCCTCTTGAACAGAAGAGTCAGGAATAAAGCCACTTGCTGAAGGAGAGTCTGAAGGCAAGGGCTGGTCTCTCTAAGGTGCAAAAATGGAAACAGAAGGCACCTCAAGTGTAGAGAGAACTGGATCAGGTGGAATACCATTATCTCCATCATCCTCATCCTCTACGAAGATGGTCCTGGAGAGATAAGAAGAACCTGAAATATCGGGTTTAGCTCCTGGGCTAGCCTCATCAAAGGTCACATCACAGGTCTCTATGATCCTATTCGCATCACAACTCCAGACCCTATAGCTACAAGACGAAGTCGAGTAACCCAGAAAAATACCATCAGAACAGCGAGACTCAAACTTATCAGGTTACCAGACTTCAAGATGAAACACTTGCAACCAAACATATGAAAATGAGAAATACTGGGGTTTCGCCCATACCTCAACTCATAAGAAGTTCGATGCAAATGTGCTTTCAAGAAAATGTGATTAGAAACCTGGCAAGCAGTAGCTATAGCCTCAGCCCAAAACTTCCTAGGAGTACTGTACTCGTCTAGCATCCACCTGGCCATTTCAACCATGGTTCTGTTCTTCCTTTCTACTATGCCATTTTGTTAAGGGGCGTAGGGAGAGGAAAACTGATGCTCTAAACTAGACTCTACATAGAAACTCTCAAAGTAGGAATTTTTGAATTCCATGCCATTATCACTGCATATGGCTTGTAATGCACCTGGGAGCTCAATAGACATCCTATTGATAAATCCCCTTAAGTGAGAAAAGTCTCATCCTTCGAGACTATGAAAAATACTCAATAGTACCTTAAAAATCATGAACAATGACAAGAACATACCACTTCCCTCCCGCTGACTACACTCTAGCTGGACCAACATTGTCCATATGTAAAAGCAGTCATGATGCATTAGTCATCACTACGGTTACTAGGGGATAAGAAGAAGTAACCATCTTACCATGTCGGTATGGAGAGCAAACTAAGTCTTTGACCATCTTGAGTTTGGGTAAACCACGAATGAGATTGTGGCTGCTAACTTTGGTCAAATGATCAAAACCAATGTGACCAAGTCTCCTACGCCAGAAGGAGAGATCACGGGACTCAGAAGCAATGAAATAATGAAGAAAGTCTCTAGAAGAAATAGAAAAATCAGCACAAAAGACTCTCCCAAATCTTGAAATCCCGCAAACTAACCATTCTGATGAATCAAGGATTCTACAGGCGTTACTTTTGAAGCTTACCTCGAAAGAGTCATTGATAAGTTGACAAATAGAGAGCAAGTTATATTGCAGCTTACTCACTAAGGCAACATTCTTAACAATAAAATTTTTATTAATGCAAACGGTACCTTTAGCAATGAATCTACCTGAGGCTTAGAGTTCTTATCTCATAACACTCCCCCTTGGTCGAATACCGCGTAATGCATATGTCTCGTTAAAAACTCCACTCAAAAACCCAGCGAGAAAAAGGAGATGAAGAAAAGAGAACATTGCACTCACACTTTATGTTGCACTAGTTGCCTCATTAAAAACCTTTATGTGAGAAAACTTCAGGAAAACTCACAAAGGGAAAAAGAGTACAACTTATAACCTTCAGGGTTTTATTAAGATCTTCAGGATCGCAATAAGGGTTATGGTTCAAGGGTTTTCTCCTCCTGAACTCTGTATCTCTTTAAGTCTTCTCATTTCAATGCCTTTAATATATCTTTGAAATGTGGATTTAGGCAAGGATTTAGTGAATAAATCTGCGAGATTTTTAAATGACTTAGTTTGCAAGATCTTTATCTCACCGCTCTTCTGGAGTTCGTGAGGATAGAATAACTTAGGAGCAATATGCTTCGTGATGTTGCTCTTTACATAACCCAATTGCATTTGTGCAACACAAGCAGAATTATCTTCATAGATAATTGTAGCGGTATCAACGGTGTTAAGGCCACATGACTTCTAGATATGGCTAATCACACGTCATAGCCAAACACATTCACATGAGGCTTCATATAGGGCTATAATCTCTGAGTGGTTGGTAGAAGTTGCTACCAGAGTCTGTTTACAAGACCGCTAGGAAACGGTTGTACCACCGCAGAGAAACACAAAACCAGTCTGAGATTTGGCACTATGGGGATCAGACAGATAGCCAGCATCCATATATCCCACCATGGTCAAGTCTTGGTTCTTCTGGAAAAACAACCCAAGATCTTGAGTACCTTGGAGATATCTCGAGTACAGATCTTAACACCACCCCAATGTCTTACGGTTGAGCCGAACTATGTCTTGCTAGCAAATTCATCTGCGAATGCAATATCGGACCTTGTGCAATTCAAGAAGGTACATGAGTGCTCCAATAGCACTTAAATG